>WAAF01000667.1:5529-272893 GCA_013400475.1 Tricholaema leucomelas
GGAAGAAAAGGAAAAGGAAAGGAAAAAAAAAGAAAGGAAAGGAAAGGAAAGGAAAGGAAAGGAAAGGAAAGGAAAGGAAAAGAAAGGAAAGGAAAGGAAAGGAGAAGAGAAGGGGGGGGGAAAGGCATATAAAGCACAGCCAGCTAAACACATGATTTCCTATGCCAGTTCCATTTCCTAGGGACTTTCCCAGCATTTTTAACCCAAAGGTTTGCATCACTGTTTGAGTTTCAAGATTTCTTTTCCTGCCTAAAGCTTTCTAACAGTTCTTTCAGCCTGGCCACAAAACTAGATAAAGAAGGGTGAAATTCTGGCCCTTGCAAATCATGGCAGAGCTCCCACTGATCTGAATGAAGCCAGGCTTTCACACCCCCCACTTCCCAAAACATACAAACACAGGTTTAAAATGCGTTTTATAAACAGAGCACCAAAACCGTTCTTTGCAGGCTGGATAGAAGAAGGAGCATGAAAAATCACAGCTTTGCTGGGTTTATTATGCTTTCACTAAGTCTGGCTAATTGGGATGGAATAAGTCCTGA
Organism: Tricholaema leucomelas; assembly: GCA_013400475.1. Classification (NCBI taxonomy): domain Eukaryota; kingdom Metazoa; phylum Chordata; class Aves; order Piciformes; family Lybiidae; genus Tricholaema lacrymosa; species Tricholaema leucomelas. The sequence continues at coordinate 6,069 of WAAF01000667.1, forward strand.
TGGTGTGTTCTCGTTGAGGTTGCTATCAGAATTAGCAGAAGTAGTTAAAAAGGGGAGAAAGCTGTGAATAAAGTTAGGCTTCAGCCCTTGGAACTTTCCTCTAAGCACTCTGAGCGATTGTTCATCTGCTAAACTGCAATTCATCTTTGGTTTTCCCCTGTTGCTTGCAGTCTCCACTCCTCAGTAGGATGCTAGATTCCTTGGCAGAGATGCAAGCTGTGTCAGTACCGTTCCTCATACTCCACTGATCATTAACTCATCTGCAAAAATCCTTCCTGATATCTTCCAGCTTCCCTTGTGCTGCTCCAATACAGCAGTGCACCTCCAGGTGATCTTAAAGATTTGGTCTCTGGGGAGAAATCCAGAGCTCCGCAGTGCTTGACGAGCAGTAGGCTTTCCAGGTTGCTGGTTCAGGAAGTGCCCCCGAGGCAAGCAACGAGCTGCATCTTGCCCAAAGATAGGCAGCCGCAGGGAACTGCGTGGTCCTCGCTTGGTGGGAAGTGGAATCATTCCAATCCAACAAGGCAGCCAGAGCACCGATAGCTTTCTCAGAGCAGAGCAGACATTACTGCACATCTGGTAGTGAACTAGCAGAAGCTCACACTCTGCCTTCGTTGCCACAGTCAAGCATTTCACAAATAGAGCTGTCTAAACTCTCTCCAAAGTTTGGCAAGCCCAGAGCAGTGTCTCTCCAACCATATACTGCAGGTCTCCTGAGATCTGCAGAATGCTGATGGAGTTCAAGGGCTGCACTGTTAAATATTCTTTGTCCATCCTCTAAACCACATCTAAAGCTCTTAGGAAAGACAAGTAGAATCATAGAACAGAATCACTAAGGTTGGAAAGCACCTCTAAGATGAAGTCCAACTGTCACCCCACCACCACCACCACGCCCAGTAAACCATCTCCTGAAGTATCACGTCTGCATGTTTTTGGAAGACCTTCAGGGATGATGAATCCACCACCTCCCTGGGCAGCCTGACCACTCTTTCAGCAGAAAAAGTTTTCCTGGTGCCCTATCTAAGCCTTCCTTGGTGCAACTTCAAACTGTTTCCTCTCAGTCTACCATTTGTTACCTGGGAGATGAGACCAGCACTCACCTCACTACAACCTCCTTTCAGCTAGTGAAGAGAGTGAGCTCTCCCCTCCCTCTCCTCCTTTTCTGGAATCAAAGCAGGATGGGATGTGGCACCAGCAAGGAGCAGTTTGCACTGAGTGCAGTGAAAATGAAGAGGCAGTTATACTGAGAAGGGTAATAAAGAGAGCTCTCCGCAATCTCCCTCCAGAGATTTGTTCCATGCTATGAAAGAGCTGGGAAAAGCTCTGAGCTAAGCAGATCTCTTTTCACGCAACGCACAAGCCCTGTGCTGTCCCAAGGCTCTCAGGGATTTGCAGCCATTAGAGGGCAGCAAGTATCTGATAGAAGTATCGACGGGTCCCTTTCCGACACAGAAATGTCCCAACCAGCACTTGGCAAAAGAAAGAAAACAACAACAACAAAAAACCCAACACCTAATCATCTCTCGTTAAAGAATCCCTGTTAGCCAAGCACCTACCCACAGGCAGTGCAGCCACATGCCAGCCTATGCCAGGAATAAAAGTGTTGTAACGTCTCATCCTGACTGAGCCATCCTTCTCCCTGCCCAGCTGTTTTCCCGGAGATGCAAGGAAGAGCTGCACCTCTGGCAAACATCCTGGGTTAACAGCTGAATGGAAGTTCGGAGGGAAATACTCTTTCCACAGGCTTCCCTCAGCCTCAAGCAATGAAAATAGAAAAGGGGGAGGAAAACTGTGAAACTCATCAGCTGGGATACTTGTGACCACAGTGTTCTTTGTTTTAATGGGAGCAGTAAAAGCTGACCCTGCCAACTAGGTATGGTCTCCATTGCCTTGTACCACCTGGTCCTCAGACAGGTGGCCTGGCTGATGAAGGTGGGTTGTGTCCAGAGCACTGTGCCAGCAAAGCAGCCTGAAAGCAAGCAGCGGCATCTTCCAGGGGAGGAAAAGCAGCACTCCTACTGTGGCCAAGCATGCTTGGACAGGAGGCACAGTTCCACTGGCAGCTCCTCTCCAATCCACTGATCCAAAGGTGAAGTCTCAGCAAACATATGAAACAGAATGGAAATAGAACCAGATTGGCAAGCCAGCAGCCACTCCAGTTCCATCAAAACCGGCAACTCATTCGTCTGCTCACCTTGCCAAGGTTTTCAAACAGCAAGATCTGAAGCCTAGGTCAGAGATTTGAAGCATAACGTGATGCAAGTGAATTCAAGTGACACACATGCCCAAAGACAGCTTCTCAACCATGAGCTAACTCCAGAAGCCAGCCACACTCTGTGCCAGGAACAGAATGTCCATAGCCTCCTGCAGATGTCCTGTACTGCTGCAGCGCCAGGCCAGGGGAGCCAAGGGCCCTGCCCCCCATGGCCAATGGCAGGCCAGGGCAGCCACCAAAATCCCTCATCGAATCTAAAACAAGGAAATGTCTCCTCCCCAGCCACAGAAGGAAAAAAAACCCACCCACAAAAGAACAACACAACAAACAACCAGGAACAGTGGGCATGAGTGCACCCAGACTCAGTGATGCTTCTTCCCTCTCCAGGCAGACAACCTGGAGTACTGCTCTACCTCTGGAGCCCTCAGCACAGGAGAGACATGGACCTGTTGGAGCAGGTCCAGAGGAGTCCACAACAACAATATGAGGACTGTAATCCCTCTGCTGTGAGGACAGGCTGAGAGAATTGGGGTTGTTCATTCTGGAGATGACAAGGCCCCAGAAAGACATTATTGTGACCTTTCAGTACTTAAAGGTGTCCTACAGGGAAGACAGAGACAAACTTTTCAGCAGGGGTTGCAGTGACAGGACAGAGGATGATGGTTTTAAACAGGAAGACACAGATTGACACTGAATAGAAGAAAGAATTTTTTTACACTGAGGGTGGTGAGATCCTGACCCAGGTTGTCCAGAGAGCTGGGAGATGCCTCAACCCTGAAATCATCCCAGTTCAGGTTGTCTGGGGATCCGAGGAGCCTGCTGTAGTTGAAGATGTCCTTGCTGACTGCAGGGCGTTTGGACTAGATGGCCTTTAAAGGCCCAGGAAAGGCAGCACCCAAGTCAAGGATCTCCCTGGGGATGGCGATGAGCTCAGGTCTAGCCCACAAGTGGGCCCATGCCTATGCATGGCAGGGTTGAGAAGAATTACAGCCTGGCTGGGCCATGGTCTGACACCTCTGAAGGCTGTGGTGGAGCCCAAGGACATCAAGGTTACTGATACCCTCAGGATCCAGATGAGGTGGGACCTGCAGATCTGCTGGGCCATCTCCTCAGCACATCACCCCACAGACTCTGGCAGATGTCTCTTGCTGAGCTCTTGCAAGCCCATAGCTGTGTGCAGCCTCCCCACGAGCTGCCCGAGCCCTCCCTGCCACGTACCCAACTTCCCACCTCGGCTTCTGCATGCCAGGTTTATGATGCCCATTTGCTTTTGTGTCAGCATTGTCCTTTAACTGAAATAACTCCTTCCTCCTTAACATTAGCCTCCAGGATGTATTTATAGAGAGGGATCATATCCCTCTCTCAGCCTTCATGGTGCTGGACTAATAAGCCCAGCTCTTTCAGTCTACTTTTATAACCTCAGGTCTCCAGTGTCGTGCTGCTGCCGCTGCCTTTCTTTGCACCTGTTCCAGCGTGAATCAATCTTTTTTGAACGTGAATGACCGTAACTGCCCTGCATTGTGCAGATGGCATGTCACATTGCTTTCTGCAACACAACTAGTATTTCCCTCTCTCAAGTACCAGCGCTCTGCACTGGGCAGGTAGGGACTTCGACTGCTTCTTTCCTCGTGGACTCAGTCATCCTGAAGAACGAACTTGGTCTCAAGAGGACTGCTTTGTGCTGGGGTGAAATATCAATGATATGAAGAAGCACATGATATAAACCCAGGAGCATTGTATTTTAACACCTGGAGGGGAGGGGGGGGGGGGAATGGGAGCAATGCTGTGGGCAAGATTCTTAAAATATTCAACAGCCAGAAAGGAAAATCAAACCTCTTCTTCTGTGACAATCTTCCACTTAAAAACTTGTCGAGTTTAATGTGGAAAAGACATTGTGAAAGGGCTGTGTGGAAAAGGAGTGTCAGGAAAGCTGTTCACAGAGAGCGAACTTCTTACAGCAGAAGAGCCAACCAAGTAAGATGTGTGCTGTAAAGAGTAAACAATGGCCACTGTTCCACATGACTACTGAAGAGTGTCTCAGTGACTGCATTACTGTTCCCATGCAGCTACTGTGCTGCTTCATCTTCCAGCATCCCGTTTGACACCCATCAGTCCCAGGATTTCCATCTCTGATCCTTCCACACTCTGACTGTTTTAGAATCTCTATGTATGTGCAGCATCATGAACATCCATTACTCAGAGCAACTCTAGGGCTTCTCTGCACTCCAGTTTTCTGCTGTGATCCCAGCCACAGCCCAAACTCACCACACTGGAGCTGCTATCACATCTGCCCAGACAGCCTCGCTCTTTTCTGAGCCCTCCAAACACCAGATGCCTGCACTGATAGAGGAGGGCATCAGCTCCAAGTGCTTTCAGCAACTGTCTTCATCCATTAGGATGTTTTGCAGGACTGGGAAAGTCATGCAATGCATTGACTCTTTTTTCCAGCAGACCTGGAGACCACAGGGCAAGAGAACTTCTGCCCAGTCTCCTTGAGACTTCCTTGCACTAAGAAATGGTCCTAGTGCCACCAAAAAAAATGTAAGTGTGCAAAGCCACAAATCTTCAACTGCACCATCAACCCAAGTGTTTCCTTCTCCCATTTGTTTTCTGTACTAGATAGATCTTGTTTGTTTGCAAAAGATAATCCCAGGGAGTGCATGTTGACCTCCTAAGGGGACACAGGCATCCTCTGTCCTGCCATGTGGCCATCTGTGCCCAACCCTCTGCTGCTGGTCACTAGAGGCCACTCTCTGAGCTGCTAAGAGCAGCCAGCAGCTGTGACTTGTCATTGTCTTCCCCTCCTGCTCCCGCCCTGCTGCCCTGCATGTCCCCAGATTAGCAGGGAACCAGAGGGTAGAGCTGGGAGGGAGGTAGAGATAACTGGCAGGGATGAGCAGCAAGGCTGGTACTGGCTGGGGCAAAGGAGGGGAGCTGAGGCTGAGAGAGGAAGAAGAAAAACATGCTGCTGCAAGTCCTTCCCCCACGGATTACTTGCTGACAAGTAATATTATTAGGCCCTCCCTTGCTCTTACCAGCCCATCCTTGCGGAAAACTGTTTCTTGGGTCCTGCCCTGGGAGTTGTGGCAGAGCAGGGACCTGGACCAGGGCGTGGGAGTAGAGAGACTCCCCAGCTTGCATGAACACAAATGGGGCACAGGCTTCATACTCCCAGGTTTCATCTTCCCCCAAATTCCATTTGGAGGCAGCAGCCCTTGGGCTGTGTGCATCACTCCACAGTTCCTCAGCGAGGGAGGATCTGTAAGGGAGAGAAGGGACAGAAGCGGAGGAGGCACTGGAGAAAGCTGAGGTGGCAAGTGAAGCCAAGATGGGCCCATGCTCCCAGAGAATCCCAGCAGACAATTCTGAGACACTCTCCTTAATATAGCACCATCTGCCCAGCTATTTTCTTCTCTGGCTCGCACACAGTGATCTCCACATTACAATCGGTGCGGCTGGCATGCTTGAGCTAGCTGCAGCCAAGCGAGGTCAGGCGGGGAGCAATCACAGCAGAGGCACAGCAGAGAGAGGACTTCAGCCCTGGCTCACAGAGGCAGCCAGTTCTCCAGGTCCCTGAACTGTTGTGGGCTGTTTTTTCGCTGAAGGCCACGATGCTCTCTCTTCCCTGCTTTGACCTGCGCTGACTTGATCAGCCAGCATGTGCTGCCTTGAACCCATTCCAGAGCACTCTGGTCGCTGGAGAGCCTGGTTTGATGCAGCAGAAGCTGGTATGCTGGATGAAGAGGAACAGGTTTACTTGGACAGAAACAGTTTAGCAGGTCTCCTGATTTTGTCACAAAGTTGTGTTAGTCCATGTCTTTTTCATCGCCTTTCGGAGACAAAAAGCTTCATTCTTCTGCACAAACATCACCTTGCAACAGAAGCCAGCAAGAAGAACACCACATTTGTGCTTTGTTGTGTGTTTGTTTCTCTGAGACTTGCAGTTTTGAAGGTAAATTAATTCTTCTCCAATTCAGGACGGCAGTAGAAGAAATATTAAAAGACAATGAATGTCTCAAGGATTGTGCTTGCCTACATCTTCATCTTTGTTGGGGTATTTTTAATCTGTTTAAACCTTGTGCTCTCTGATGCCGAAGCAGAGTTTCACCTATGTCTGTGCTTACCTGCACCTCACAAAGTCCGAGTCAAAATAATTACAACTGCTTGTACAAGCAAACAAAAGCCTTCTTTTGCTTTTTCCCTCAAATGGGTGTGACACAGGGACAGCCTGGATGGACAAAGTTTACGAAACATTTTGTACTGCATGCTGATTGCTTCATCTTTTAGATCGAGTCAGGGCTCTGGAGAAGAGAGGAAATTTGCCAGGGAAGTTCCAGCAAGGACCAGTGAATCTCCTGGCATGGAGAAGTCCTGTGCTTTCCCTTCAAAGGCAGAGTGATTTCCATCTCCATATGCTGAAACCAAACCCAAGGATAAATTTCACCTCCAAGTAATTCTATAGCACAAATCAAGATTAATTGACATCCTCGTGCCTACCATAGCTGCACAAATGCTGCAGTGCAGCACAAATGGGGCCTGTTTGCTAATGGTGAAGCAGCTAAGAGCAGATCTTGGATTACTGTGGTCTATAGTAATGTCTCACTTGCCATAAAAAGAAAAGAACATTGTGCTCTCTTTCCCAACACTGTTTCACCCCAGCTCATCAGTTGTCCAGCAATCACTCTCCTCTCCCAACACTCGCATGGCAGAAAGAGCAGGTTTTATCCTCAGAGAAGTTCCAATGTACTGAACTACAGAAAAATAAGCAGGAAGAAACAGCTGGGTGCAAGGGGAAGAGGAGTTTTTGGCAGGGGCCAGGGTGGAGGGGCTGAGGGAAGCACATTACTAGGGAAATTTCCAGGTTAATGGATGTATAAAAACCACCCTGTCCTTTCTAATGGCTTCGGAGAGCTCTGGTGAAACAAGAAGGAGAAAATATGGCGGAGGGAGCAGATTCCTCTTTCCTCGCCTCTCCCCGAGCACTCCAAGGTGCCACGGAGTGACTGCACTGTTGCAGCTACAGCAGCTTTTTAAGGCCACTCAAAGGTGCCACGGAGTGACTGCACCGTTGCAGCTGCAGCAGCTTTTTCAGGCCACTCAAAGGTACCACGGAGTGACTGCACCGTTGCAGATACAGCAGCTTTTTAAGGCCACTCAAAGGTACCACGGAGTGACTGCACCGTTTCGGCTACAGCAGCTTTTTAAGGCCACTCAAAAGTGCCAAGGAGTGACTGCACCGTTTCGGCTACAGCAGCTTTTTAAGGCCACTCCAAGGTGCCACGGAGTGACTGCACCGTTGCAGCTACAGCAGCTTTTTAAGGCCACTCAAAGGTACCACGGAGTGACTGCACCGTTGCAGATACAGCAGCTTTTTAAGGCCACTCAAAGGTGCCACGGAGTGACTGCACCGTTTCGGCTGCAGCAGCTTTTTAAGGCCACTCAAAGGTACCACGGAGTGACTGCACCGTTTCAGCTACAGCAGCTTTTTAAGGCCACTCAAAGGTGCCACGGAGTGACTGCACTGTTTCGGCTGCAGCAGCTTTTTAAGGCACATGCATTCTGTTCTCGTGTTGCGAAAGAGCCGTTTCACAAACTGCCTCAAGTTTGCAGTTGCTTTGCAAAACGCCAGGAGATAGTAGGCATGCCCATGAAATCCTGACCCTCTGGCTAGTGCTAACTCACTAACCCAAAGCAGAATGCAAGACTCTTCTCTTCCAACGTTCATTTCTATGACCAGATGATCTCTTGTAATTGTAGACCCAGTCAGCAACCCCCAGCTCTCCACAGAGCTAACTAGTACTTTCACAACTGAGCCCGGTAACGTCAGCCATTCATTTCAGTCCTGCCCATAACATCTGCCTTTGGCCCACCACAACTCCATCACTCAAGTTGGCCTTCCCCAAAGAAGCATTGCTCAACTACGTGAATCAGTCATGAAAGTTTCCTTCCAATAACCACAGGAAAACTGAAGAAATGGCCACAGAGAGAGGGCATTTTGAGCAGCCCAAGAACAAAGAATTAGAAGCTGGGAGAATATATCAGTTCCCAGATTCAGAATGGGGATACTTCCACCTTGACACACATTCTGCAGGAGGGGGCCAGGGTCATACACCAAATGTCAGTCAACAGTGCAACACCGTTAGGAAAAAGGCAAACAATGTGCTGGATATATAAACAGGGGAAAAGCCCTTGGGACAAGTGGAGTAATCCTTCCACCCAGGGCCAGCCAGGCTGGAGCTGGATAGCTCTCCTATTTTGGACACAACACTACAACCCCAACAAACTGGAAAAAGCTCATAAGAGAAGTGTGAGACACACCAGAGGTCTAGAAAACACCACTAGTGAGGAAGGAGGTCTACGTTTAGCCCATACTAGGGCTAAACTACAGCAATTGCTCTTATCACCCAGTGACCTCTCACCAGTAGAGTGGATCAGGAAATAGAGGGGAGGCTCAGAGGTTGAAATGAAAATGGGTTTAATGGAACAGCCAAACTAATACCAATATAAAGTATGTAAAGTTATAGTCACCCCAGTGAATGCTGGCACAATAAAGATGAAAGCAGTCCTTGGGAGAACAGAGCAAGCTCCTCCAGGGATGAGGAGAAGCAGGAGGACAAGGAAGAGCAGGAGAAGGAAGAGCCTCCATCCTTAGCAAACTTCTCCCTTCATACTGAGTATGACATCTCTGGGATGGAAGACAGCTTTAGCAACTCGGGTCAGGTGCCTTGGCTGACTGCAAAATGCCAATGGCCTGCAGACCATGGCTGGCCTGAGATTCTGTCCCAGCAAAACCAGAACAATCACCAGAAGAACTACACCTGTCTGAGAACATCCAAGTCAATGCAAAACTGGTGGAAGCACAGTTGCCCACAGAAAAATCTATTCTTGCTAGCTGCAGTGCACCAGGATGGATGCTGAGGGTGCAGTGTTCACACAAGTAGTGTGACCACAATACCAGGCAGCTGGCAAATGTCTCCAACTTCCCATCGCTTGGTGAAAATATGTTTTCTGGGTGTTTACTTATATTTTCATGCTCAGTCATAGAATCATAGAATCATAGAATGGTTTAGGTTGGAAGGGACCTCAAGGATCATCCAGCTCCAACCCCCTGCCATAGGCAGGGACACCTCCCACTAGAGCAGGTTGCTCAAGGNAGGCTGAAGAGCCCCAACTCTCTCAGCCTGTCATAGCAGAGGTGCTCCAGCCCTCTGATCATTAGTCTCTGCCTAAACATCAGCAGCAAGGAAAGGCTTCCCCTAAGGGAGGAATATTTTACACTGAGAGTGATGAAACACTGGCACAGGTCATCCAGACAGGTGGTAGATGCCCCAACCCTGGAAACATTCCAGGTCAGGTTGTTTGAGGCTCTGGCCAACCTGCTCTAGTTGCAGATATCCCTGCTGACTGCAGGGGGTTTGGATTAGATAACCTTTATAGGTTTCTTCTAAAGTGTTCTGTGATTCTACATAGCTGACAGCGCTGCACTGCTGGATGCCTGAAGTGACAGAGATACATGGGAGCTGTAGCAAGGGGCTGGCTACAAAACCCCACTGAGTGATTTAGATGAATGCTTCAGTGGTGAGGCCTCATCCCAGCGCTGTGCTGCCCTAGCTGTGCTGACAGGAGAGCCTGGGCTGAGGAGGATGAAGTTAACTCCACTCCTTCAGCACAGCCTAGGTAGGGTAAATTGACTGTAGTGCAGACACATCCCAAATTTCTCAGCCTGCCAGTCAGCCTCAGGACTCAGCACTGATAAGAGAAATCTGAAAAAAGAACTGATTCCATTAAAGTAGTCTATCAGCCTTAACTTCCCAAAGGCTTTTTCCTCTCACTTCAGCTGAAGAATGCAAAGGCTCTCCCTCATCCCCAGCTACCACAAGTCGAGACCCAGAGCTGCCTAGGTGAAGCTGTGGATTTACGGCTCTGGCTTTTGCAGAGTACGATGCTGAGCCTCAAGGATCAAGGGTTATGACATTTTTATGACCTCTTTTCTCCTCCACCACTCCATAATATGAATATGAAGCAACCGTAAGGAAAAACATCTGGTTTCACTTTTCTCCTCCACTGTTCCCATCTGACAAAGGCTTCAAAACTTGCCAGTGCTCTAGCTAGCCATGTGTGCCAACACCCTGCAAGGAGCCAAGGCTTTTTTGGTGTCATTGCAAGCCAGAGTAGACTTCCCTGGAAGGACCAATTCCATTGTTGCTAGAAGGCAAGGCTATCTGGATCTCATCCCACTGGTGGGTGCAGTGGCAGCCCTCCTCTGTTGCTAGAGCACGCTGAAGGGTTGCTACAAGTCTGGCCCTCCTTCCAGAGGGAAACATGAGCCACACTGCCTCTGTGTTCAGGTCTACACCTGAAAACAGAGACAAGTCCAAGAATCTGTGTGGAGGGCCCCAGCTTTCAGGAGCTACCTTCACAGGCTGGATCCATACTATCAGCCAAGAGAAAAAGCATAAAAGATTACAATCTCTGTGGCCAGTCTGGCAGAGGTCAGCAAGTGGCTGTTTCCCTAGATGGACACCAAGAAACAATGCATAATGTTCTTTAGGCATTAGGAAAAAACTTTTCACCACGAGGCTGGTGAGGCACTGGAACAGGATGCCCAGAGAAGCTCTGGAGGCTCCAAGCCCAGAAGTGTTCAAAGCCAGGTTGGATGGGACCTTGAGCAACTGGGCTTAGCAGGAGGCATCCCTGCCCACAGTAGATCTCTAAGGCCCCTTCCAACTCAGACCATTCTGTGATAATCACTTCCTCCAGGTTATCTTTTTTATCTCAGGAAATACAAACAATTTCACAGAATCACAGAACTTTAGGGGTTGGAAGGGACCTCTAGAGATTATCAAGTCCAACCCCTTTGCCAAGGCAGGATCACCCAGGGTAGTTCGCACAGGAATGCATCCAGGTGGGTTTTGGAAGTATGCAGAGAAGGAAACTCCACAACCTCTCTGGGCAGCCTGTTCCAGTGCTTTGTCACCCTCACTGTAAAGAAGTTTCTCCTCGTATTGAGGTGAAACCTTCTATATTCTGATTTGTAGCTGTTGCTCCTTGTCCTACTGCTGCTGACCAGCAAAAAGAGATTGGTCCTCATCCACTTGACATTTCCAGACATCTGAGAACATTTCTCTTATCTATAGAGAATAAGGTATCTATAAAGAAAAAGATGCATCAGACAGTGTACCAGCTCTGGAGAACCTGAAATAACCTTCCTCTTGGTCACCCATCTCAGAATTTTCCATCTTCAAGCCCTCACAGAAAGCCAGGTGAACTGTTTGGACACACTCCACAAGAGAGGGATGACAGCAAATGGCTGAGAGCAGCCCTGAGGAAAAGGACCTGGGGGTCTGGGTTGATGAAAAGCTCAACATGAGCCAACAGTGTGCACATGCAGCCCAGACAGCCAACTGTGTCCTGGGCTGCATCAAGAGCAGCATGGCCAGCAGGGCAGGGCAAGGGAAGGGGATTCTGCCCCTTTACTCTGCTCTCATCAGACCCCACCTGGAGTACTGTGTACAGTTCTGGAGCCCCCAACACAAGAGGGACATGGAACTGTTGGAGTGAGTCCAGAGGAGGGCTGAAGGTGCTGGAGCACCTCTGCTATGAGGACAGGCTACAAGAANGTATGATTCTATGACTGCTGAGTGCTGATCCCAGGGATGCACCATTGAGTACATCTGACATGGAGGCCATGAGCCCTGAGGGCACTTCACAGGGATGAGGTCCCAAGACTGTGTGGCAATGAAGATCATACATTAGGCATCAGAAACAAATTTTACTAGTGGGGCACCCAAATAATGATACTGTCTTCCAAGAAAGGTCTCTGAGGGACAGGAACCTAATGTGCTCATGGAGAAGGATGCTGATTATCAAGAATGTAAAGGAAATGCCTGTTTTGTGCTGTGAGCTGACAGAGAAGACCTAGGGTATTGTTCCCCAGTTTCTTTCTCTCTTTCTGACTGCCCTTCTTGACTATGCCAACATAAAAGAAAAGAACAACCCAAACCCCACCACTCCCTCCTGTTATTCTTTTTCTTTGTTTACTTAACTTTTTTTCCCTCGTAGCAACTGCATAAAGCTAAAGCCATCTGATATTTCCAAGTAACCAAGACCATTATTGACTGAAGGCACTGGCCTGGATCCTAATTGCTGCTGGTCTCACACTCCACACAAACGTTGCAACCAGCTGTAAATATCTCTGCACAATACTCCGCTCATGTCAAGCTGACCCAAGTCCCCTAGGATACAAATAAAAGTTCATCAACACACTGCCAGAGCAAATAGGTGGGCTAGGTGTGCTTTGCAGGGACAAACAGCAGCAAGTGAGGACAGAAATAGGTTTTGCAGCCTTTTCTGAGTTATGCAAAGAGTGAAGGAGTGCAAGGTGAAAGGAGTTGGTGGTTACCAGGTTACCAGCATTGCCTGACCAAGAGAGGGGATGAAGAGACCTTACAGCCGAGTGATGCAAGGACAATGAGGACTTTCTGGATCATGTCCCAGTGCCTGAGATTTGAGGAGGAGGCTGAAGCATTCTCCTTCCCGTGTTACCCTTCCAAACCTTTGTCCCAGGAATGCTGCTGTTCTGACTTTATCTGATTCCTTCATCCTATTTCCCTCTGTTCATACAAACCTTTGTTTAGGGTCAGAGAGCATCTTAACTTCCAGGTAACAACACTGCACTCTGTGGGAGACAAAGCCAGTATAAGACTCCTGCTAAGAAGAAGGAGAAATCTGGGCTTTGAGCCTCTGCATGTCAGAGTCACAGAAAGGAGGAAAGGACAGCACAGCAAAGCAAGCAACAGAGTGCAAAATATGGTGGGTTTGGTTTCAGTCTACTTCACTGCAGCAACCAGAGGAAGGCCAAGAAAAAAAAGTTCCTAGTGCAAGAACCTGGTGAGTTCACAACAACAACAACAACAACAAAAGATAGACACTGAAATATATTTTGGGGACTTTTCTCTTTGCAAGTTAAAGATGAGGGGGGAAGGGACATCTAATTTCTTCCCAGCTCCCCAGAGAGTTAGGTGCTTCTAACACTCTGTCATCTTTTATTGCCCTTATTCTTCAAATCCTGCCCATCCCCTCGGTGATTTCACACTGCCCTTCTGCTCTCCTTCCCATCTATCACACATTATCTCCCTTTTCCTCTCTCTTCCTCCCCTTCACTGATCTGCTTGTGAATTCCAGCTTCTCTCGATAGTCCTGAAGTTTGCTGGAACATCAACATTCCTCCCATGCCTTCAGCCCCTCATCCCACGTGGCTGTCTGTGGCCTGCCAAGGGGCTCCCCTCTTGACAGCAGGACTGCAGGAGCCTAAACCTGCCGCTTTTTGTGGGCAAAGAGGGACTTCAGCCTAGCTGGGGGAGGTAAAGAAGGCAGTGTGAAAGTCCACTGCTACCAGGAGATGGAAATCAGTACAGCTGGTACTGTGTGCTCAGCTCTCAGCCAAAGTCCTTTTTCTCAAGGTTGTGCTGACAGACTACAAAAACAACTGCTGAAAGCCCAGCATGAAAGCAAGTGATGGGGAACTTGTCCCAGAAGAAAGAATTCACAGAGAGAAAGGTTTAACCTGTTTTGTTTAGACGTCAAGCCCTTGGCACGGACCTTTCTGGGTGGAGAATGAAAGGTGTTCAGCCAATCCACACCTAACACTTCTTTTCTCTGCTGACTGCAGAGGGTTACCCTCCACAACCACTGATGCATGTGTGTCTTTCACCCAGCCTTCCCACATAAGTACTCTGTCTTTCAAGGGTGGCATTCCAGAAGGACACCCCCAAGTCCCCCAAAAGAGATTTGCTGCAAATGACGAATTTTTACCAGGGCCAAATATTTGCCATCATTCTGGGTGGCTGCTGTGCCACACTACATTCTTCCTGGCATACAAGAGTGGATAAATATTCCTGGAAAAGTGAGTAGATTTCTGCCATCATAAGCAGCTGACAAACACTTCATGCCACTGAACCCTGGGTCTTCACTTCTTCTTGTCAAGTTGGAGGCCCTACCCTGGGTAGGACTATGCACACAGCTGGCTTCTCGTGTGATGAAAGAGCTAAAGAGTCAGATAAATAATAGTTGTTAGAAAGCTATAGACACCCAGCAGGGTGAAACCTGTCTGAAGGGCTGCAGACACATGCCCTGTGCTAACTAGCCAACTCTTCAGATCTCTCAAGATTTCCACTGCCATTTAATTTATCTCTTGCTCAAGTGCCACGTCTACCAGGCAAACGAATTCCCTCTGTTCCCCTCTGCCAAGTTTCACTCCAGCATGTCAAAACCATGGCCTTACACTGCAGCATTCCTTTCCAAGTGAACTATTCCCCCCCCCCTCCCTCCCTCGGGTCCTGCTGATGGCAGCTCAAGGTTGTATAACTGCGAGCTCCCTCCTTGATAATAGTGAGAACCAGGATTTCCTGGTATGGCAGAAATGGGTTTGCCTGTCTGGAAGGGGTGGGACAGGAGGAGAAGCAGCCATCGGCTGCTGCGGCTCTGCGTTGTGTCTGTGCACCTTGACATCCTGCCAGGCTATAATAGGAGAGACCTGCAGGGAGCAACATATGTCAAAGTTGGTAATTTTCCTTCCTGCCTTCACTCCTCAAAACTGCCTCAACTGGATCACTGCCCACCCGGTTCCTTCTTTGGATGGCCAACAGAGCATGCACAGCACAGGAGAAGCTGCCAGCTCTGCTGGAAAATGTACAGACCAAAAGATCACCTGCGAGCATGCAGCCTTGGTGTGAGCTGTTCTGCACGTCTGCAGCCTGACAATGCTGCTCTGGCTTTGGGAGGCAGCAGCAGCTGACTGCAGCACCTACCAGCCGCTTGCAATACATAGCCTGAGGCACCTCCAAAATCATGCTCCCTGCAGCAGGGACACCTTGCAGAAGCTTCCCAAACCTCCCCTCATTTTTAAGTTGAACTATGCTGCTAATGTCTCCTCTTCTCTTCCCTCCCTCAGCAGTTTCCAGCCACAATGTCAGTTCTCCCTCTGCTGTGCTCTGCTGAGGCTCCATCTGCAGTGCTGGGCCCAGCTCTGGAGCCCTCAGCACAGGAAAGACAGAGAATTGTTGGAGAAGGTCCAGAAGAGGCCACAACAATGATCCAGTGGCTGGAACCCCTCCGCTGTGAGGACAGGCTGAAGGAATTAGGGTTGTTTATCCTGGGGAAGAGACAGCTCTGAGAGGACCTCATCATGGCCTTTCAGTACTTGAAGGGGGGCTACAGAGAAGATGAGAACTAACTTTTTAGCAAGGCCTCTTGTGACAGGACAAGAGGTGATAGATTTAAATGAAAACAAGGAGATTGAGTCTAGATATCAGAAAGTTTTTATGTTGACAGTGGTGACACTGGCCCAGGTTGCCCAGAGACATGGTAGATGCCCCATCTCTTTAAATATTTCAGTTCAGGTTGTCTGTGCCTCTGAGCAACCTGCTCTAGTTGCAGATGTCTCTGCTGACTGCAGAGGGTTAATATTAGACAACTTTTATGGTCCCCTCCAACCCAAATCATTCTGTGACTCTGTGACTCCACATCTGCAAAGGGCATCTCTGGACCTTTTGCTGTTGGATCAGAGACAGATGCAGAAGGGCTTTAACACTACCTTTCACCATCCTCCTTCAGGCTTCCTTACACCAAGACCACCAGTGACTTAAGCAACTCCTTTGGCAGGAGCAGGAAAGGCCAGGCACTCTCACCAGCTAATTGAGCTGGTTCATTTTCAAATGCCATGTCAAGACAGGCATGGCATGAATGGAGAAGCACAAACCCCCTGAGATCGAGAAGTCACTTTGTGCATCTGCCTGCTTCTCAGCTGTCTCTGTGAGTGACTCAGAAAACCCTGTTTAATCAGACTCAGCTCCTGCCGTCTGTTAAGTGAGACACTACAGGGACCGCGTGTTATAACGTATTGTGTAACAAAATTGCCTCTGATTGAGCGTATTTTGTCCTGTTGCCATCACTCACAGCAACTGCAGTGAGGCTTTAGGGCTCCTTTTCTCTTTGGGCCTGTCATGACTCACTGCAGTGGATGAGCAGGCTGAGATTATAGGGACTTTGTAGGGACCGACCCTCAGCTCTGAGTCACAGGCTGGGATTGTAGGGCCATGTTTAGCATTACAGACAAGCACTCTTCCAGAATCCTGCTTCTGTCCTGTCTCTGACGGTATCTTTGCTATCAGAGGTTGTCCATGGATGAGGCAGGAAGGATGGAAATTCAAGGAAGTCCCAGACCTGCCAGTTGTCTGATCAAAGGTACTTATCACTCAGCTTGGTCAGTGACACCCAGGCACAGAAAGATGGGATGACATAAATCCTCATGCCAGGAAATCTCTTAATAGCAAAACAATGTGTGTTGGCGACTGGAGTAGGTGAGTGCTTTGCAGGATGCCTGCCACTTCTGAATGGGCCCTCCTGACATCAGAGGTGGTGGGAGCAGAGCTGATTTCCTTCTCCTGTTAGAGTTGCTTCACTCACCTTTCACAAAATCCACGTCTGAGCAGTGTCTGGCATTTTGGGGGAACACCTGCAGTGGCCCTGAAGGGATATATACCCAGGTCTTCTTGGGAAACACCTTCCTGGGTGCTTCAGCATGTTGCCTGATGAAAGACTTGATCTGGTTTTATGGGAAAGGACATAGTCACACATAAACGTCAGCCTTTGAAAAGTGACTCAGTCAGCTACACACTTCAATGAAATGCACTGAAAAAAAAGACAGAAAAAAGGAAAGAGGAAGAGCTGACATCAAAGTGAGCAACAGAGGGGCCAGAAACTGATGCGTTTCGCACTTGGTTGATTGTTTCAATTAATTCCACAGAAGGAGCTGCGGGTAGTAAACTGCTGCCGCCTGCTCAACAGTTAGCGAGGCCACAGGGATCAGGCATTGCAGAGGATACAGTTGCACCATACCGTTCCACATCTTGCTCAAGCTCCTCAGGTGAGTGTCTGGGTTTGGTTTCTGCAGCCCTGCACATTCGTCTGCCCAAATTTGTCAGGGACAGGCATGTTTGTGCCTGCTACCAGCCTGCTGCCTTTGCCTGCCAGTGGGGGGAAGCGGGGAGGAAGCAGAGCAGCGACTCTGGGTTTGCATTTCACCACTTCCTGCGTGCTCCAGGTTGCTGGGCACATCCCATGTCTCCTCAGCCCCTCTCTCCCGGGCCCAGGACGATGGGAAACTCGAGGGAGTGTTTACACGGCTGGCTGGCTGCTCTGCAGTCGCTATAGCAACCCCCGAGGGTCAGTTTATAGTAGGAGAGGAAGTTCAGCTTTTAGGGAGTTCAGCTTTCCAACGGCAGCACCAAGCGTGGCTAAAAAACAAAAGGGCAGGCAGTGGGAGGAAACACATTTAAAGGAGCTTCCGACGTGCAAAACCACCCAAGTGTTCTCAGTCACTAAGAGATGCTGCACGTTTTTCCCCCTGGTCAAAGGGAAAGCAGCTCTGCAAAGAAGCACCCGGTGGTTCTGGAGGACAACAAGCTGACCGTGAACCAGCAACGGCCAAGAAGGCAAAGAATATCCTGGGATATAACCCTCAAGAGAGGGAGGTTCTCCTCCCCCTCTACTCTGCCCTCCAAAGGCCACATCTGGATTGCTGTGTTCCAGTTAGAGAGAGATAGTGAACTACTGGGGAGGGTCTGTGAAGGTGCTGAGGGTCTGGAGTATCTCTCAAAGGAGGAAAGTGTGAGATACCTGGGGCTGTCTAGCCTGGAAAAGAGCAGACTGAGAGAGAATCTTCTCAATGCCAAGTAATAGCTAAAGGGTAGAGGGCAAGAGGATGGGTCAGACTCTTTTTTCAGTGGTGCCCAGCACCAGGACAAGCAGACCACAAGGAAGAGAGGCACTGTGCAGAAGAAGGAAGGACCACACGGATAGGAAGGAGCGTGCCATAGCTGAGGCCTCCAAAACAGTGACAAAAAGAGGGGAAAGATGATGAAAATGAGTGTGGGTGCTTTAGGGCAAGCAGCTGTGAGAGCTGTGGAGATAAGAAAGGTGGCTTTGTGAGGTGAAGAAATTCATCTGACCATATGAAGATGTTAGATCCACTTAAGAAACAGATATATTGAAGGTGCAATTCATCTCATCTCAAAGGAGAGGTCAGGTACATCGAGTTCACTCTGAAAAGGAGAGCTATGGCAACGATGCCAGAAGAAGACATCCTCACATGTAGGTCATATCTGAGTGAATGAATCCTTTATGCATAATAGTCCTCTGCTCTTGGGTGGTAAATGGAAGGGCAGAGTTTTGGGCTGAGGGCTGTGTGAGTGTTTGAGGGCGATCTCCTGGGAGATTTTCCCCAGGCTTGGGTGTTGCCCAAGGAAACATGAGTAGGCTTCAAGCTGCTTCACTCCCTAAGTCATCAGCAGGGAGGATTCTCCCAGGGAGGCTCCACAGGTGGGTTTCCCTTTTGCTGGGAACACCCATCTCGCAGAGGATGCATATAGGACCAGCAAGCAAATACCGTGTTCAGCAATGACAAGTGGCATAGCCTATGGCTGGCAGGGACCCTCACCTTGCCATTGGCACAGCAGATGCCTACAGGATTGCTGTGTGACCATGGCAAGCAGGCTTTGGCACCTCTCAAGCAGGCTGTGGTTCAGGTCCTGGCTTGAGAAGCCCTTCTGCCCTATCCTTGCTGGTCTGTGTGGGAGTGAGTCAAAGCAGCTCCAGGTGTTCTCAGTGTCACCCAAGTCCCACACAGCCTGCTGCTAGCCTTGGTTACACAACAGACCTGCCCGACCAACTCATGGTGATTAACAATGGTCCTTCAGATGGCTTAATGTCACTAGGAGTCTCCCTTGTGCCCTAGAACAGGGAAATGTGCTTTCCACTCCTTTTCCTATGTTGGTGAGCAAAGGAGGAACTCAGTCTGCTGCCCTGGGCTCCAAGCTCCCTGCTTCTGCCTCTCTGTACAGCCCACATGCAGGACTTGGGGATGCTGCAATATCAGCTGAACCAGGTCACCTAATATGGAAAGAGCAGGACACTCAGGTGGCTGAGGCACCAGCAATCAACAGCAGTGATGGCTCAAAACCTTGGCATGGATCTTTGGAAATATTACTTGTGAGTGGGTGGGACAGGGAGGTGGAGGAATTGCCATCCACATTTCTCTGTTAGTACTGTATGAAGGAAAATACCTTGAAATACCATGGTTTGGGTTGGCAGCAGCTGTGAGGAGCTTGCCACAGAGGCAAACGTTTATGTGAAGCCCCCAGAGCAGGGCAGGAATTTAATCCAGCTCTCCAAAAGTTGCATAAAGGTGTAAAAATGTGAGCTTTGGTACTGGCTCGTCATCTGCCTTGAGGTACATGTAATAACACAGCAAATACTGTTTGCATAGATTAACAGATTCAGTGGTCAGATAAGTGGGAAGGAGGGTATGAAAAAGGCCTGCTTAGAAACAAGAAATGTTATCAACCAGTTATCTTCATCTTTGTTGCTCTTGCTGCTCTGTATGAACGCATGTCTTAGTTAGACCATAAGTGGCCATCATGGAGAGTGAAAATAACTAGGGAGGAGATAATAGGAAGGATGTTATTTAACATCATAAATGCTACTCTATCCTCACCTGTGCAGAGGTGCTGCCACTGCACCCACCTCAAAGGATGTTTATTGAAAGAGGAAGAAAACAGCAGAGGGAGAGATGTGTCACTTCACAGGGTTAAACCAACACAAGGTACTCAGGGCTCAGCACAGAGCCTGGCATGTTTTGCCAGGTAGCTTTGAGAAGGATATGAGCCCTCAGGTATCATAATACAATGCTAGTCACTGCATGATGGTTGGGAAGGTCTCTCTCCAGGCAGCTTAACCCTTAATTGTCTCCTGTGAAGTGCTTTACCTTGGCTCAAAAACCCCGAGTATGCAGCACTGCTGCCTTGATCCAGCATGACACTTCTGCCCTCTCCAAAGCATCCAAAGGGAATAAAATGCCCACAGTTTGCCCACATCACTGTGTCCATTCACTCTGAAAGCCTGGGGCAGGGGTGGTGGTGGTGGTGGTATTTCTGTTTTCTGTGACCTGCTGCTGTCTGGGGACACATTAATATCTCAGGCCACCCAGTCTGAGCCAGCTTTCAGAAAGCAGCACATCCAACTGACCAGTCAGGTCTTCTGAAAGGCTGGGAGGCCAGCCACTAGCACTCTGGTGGGAGCAGCCAGAGGATGAAGACTTGTGAAAGTGCAGCATCCTCAGCTTGTTCAGCTTAGTGTGAAGGGCAGAGCCTCCAACTAAGGCATGTTTGAGACTCCATCAGAGGTAGAGAAAATTTCTATTTAGCAACTTTGATGCAGGTGTCCAGATGATGCTTCCTGGCGATCACAAGGACCAGTATTTTGTCTTCCACTTAATACACCATCAAGAGAAATGGAGCCATGGACCATGACAGATATTTATCTGGACTGCAGCAGGTAACTAAAAACTCCTGCCCAGTCAAGTCTTCTTAAGACAAAATGCCTGGCACACAAAAAGGTTTTCTTATGTGATATGTACGTTTCACAGCTCTCTTATGAGTCCTTCCCTTTACACTGGGCTTTACACTGGGCTTCCTGCACCACTTCCCTTTCTAGTTGGAGACAGTTACACTTTCTCACTCTTGGCACACTGTGGGGGTATTTAAGTTTCCAGTTTTCTGCGGAGAAGAGGTTTAAAGATGACAAGATGTCCCCGTGGAAACTGCACCACTTTTCAAACAGGAGATGGCATCAGCATTCATAGGAAGCAGGGCAGCCCTTACTAAAAGAGAAGAATCCACTACATTCTTGTTCCTCCCTCTTGAAGGTGTCCTTTTACCAGCACTCAACAGCTGTTAACTGGGATAATCGCCTGTTATCCTCGTGTCACTAATACAAATGCTAATGGCTCTCAGTGCAGGAGAGGTAATTCAGCCCTCCAGCACCCCAGGTCCATTCTGCATGAGGAGATTGATGAAGTAATTAAATTTAGTTCTGAGAGCCTAAAAACATTGGAAAGAAGTGGTTCCAGATGAACTTGGAGGAGAGATGATGTCCAAGACAGAAAGGAGAGCTGAATGAAGAGGAGGCTTTGCCTGTTTTGATGCCTCGCAAGGAGTCTGTCCCCACAGTGGGAGACTCTGTGCCAAATCTCTATGCCATCCAGGCTCAGTCTGATCCCAGGTAACTACTATGTGGATGGTGGTAGTACTCAATAAGCCTAAATGTGGGTCATAATTTCACTGTCCTGGTGATGACAGCTAGCACAGCAGTGCAATATTTGCTATCTATCTAAGGGCTAGGTCACTACTGCAACCTTAGAGGATCATAGAACAGTTTTGGTTGGAAGAGATCTTTAAGACCGTCAAGTCCAACCATCAACCCAGCAGTGCCAGGTCACCACTGAACCATTTCCTTCAGCACCACATCTACAAGTCTTTTCAGTTCCTACAGGGTTGGGGACACCACCACTGCCCTGGGTGGGTTTTTCCAGGCTTTGGCAGCCCTTTTGGAGAAGAAATTACTAATGTCCAACCTAACCTAATGTCCAACCTAACCCTCTTTTCATGCAACTTGAGGCCATTCTTTCTTCTCATACTGCTTGTTACTGGGGAGAAGAGACTGAAACTCACCTTGCTTCAACCTCCTTTCACAGAGTCGTAGAAGTGATAAGGTTGCTAGCAGCAGGTGGGGATCAACTTTGACTTTACTCATGGCCAGGTGAATATCCAGTTCAGGGTCACCTAAGGAACCTCAGCATACATAAATGGGACTCAACTTGCAAGGCCACTCTCCATAATATTTGAGAAGTCCTGGCAGTCAGGTGAAGTCCTTGGAGACTGGAAGAAGGGAAACATTGCACCCATCAATAGAATCATAGAATGGTTTAGGTTGGAAGGGATCTCAAAGATCATTTAGTTCCAACCCCCCTGCCATAGGCAGGGACACCTCCCACTAGAACAGGTCGCTCAAGGCTTCATCTAACCTAGCCTCAAACACCTCCAGGGAGGGAGCATCCACAACGTCCCTGGGAAACCTGTGCCAGTGTTTCACTATCCTCACTGTAAAGAACACCTAGTTTAAATCTCCCTTCTGCCAGTTTAAACCCATTACCCCTCATTCTGTCATTACAAGACCTTGTAAAAAGGGTAAAAAGGAGACACTGGAAAATACGAACAGGATCACAGGATCACAGGATATTAGGGGTTGGAAGAGACCTAAGGAGATCATCGAGTCCAACCTCTCTGACAGAGCAGGACCACACAATCTAGCACAGATCACAGAGGAACACATCCAGAGAGGCCTTGAAAGTCGCCAGAGAAAGAGACTCCACAACCCCTCTGGAGAGCCTGTGCCAGTGCTCTGTGACCTTTACAGTAAAGAAGTTCCCCCTTTGTGTTGAGGCAGAACCTCTTGTGCTGCAACTTACACCCATTGCTCCTTGTCCTATCCCAGGGAGCAGTGAGCAGAGCCTGTCCCCCTCTCCTGGCAGCCCTCAGATGTTTATAAACATTTATTTAATCCCCTTTCAGTCTTCTCTTTTCCAGACTAAGCAGCCCCAGGTCCCTCAGCCTCTCCTCATCAGCTATGCCCTCCAGTCCCTAATCATCCTCGTAGCCCTCTGCTGTACTCTGTCCAGCAGATCTCTGTCCCTCTTAAACTGGGGAGCCCCAAACTGAACACAGTATTCAAGATGAAGGTGTGTATCACATGGCATTTTACAAAGCTTTTCAGAATAGCCTTTGTGATGTTGGTTACTTTCTCCACCTCCTCAAAGAAGCATCTTGAAAACAGAGTGCTCTGAGCCTCAAACACCATTAACAACTGTGGTATGTAGAGAAGAAAAGCCACCTCCAATGTGGAGTTTGACTGGACACTTAGACCACAGATAATCACACATGGTTAGAGGCTGGGAGTGACCTTGAAAGATCATCCAGTCCATTCCACCTGCCAGTACAGGGCCACTTCTTTTTCTTTTTACAGTTCAGTTTTCATTTTTATTATTTTTTCTCTCCCTTCTCCCCCATTTCCCTCCTTTCCTCTCCACCTCCTATTTTGCCCCATTTCCCTCCTTTCCTCTCCATCTCCTATTTTGCCCCATTTCCCTCCTTTCCTCTCCATCTCCCGTTTTGCCCCATCTCCCTCCTTCCCTTCCCATCTCCTTCTTTTCCTCTGCATCTCCTTCATTTTCCTCCATTTTCCTCTTTTCATCTCCATCCTTTTCCTCTCAATCTCCTCTCAGCATCACCTCCCCTTTTCCAGCCCATCTGCCTCTTTCCCACCCCACACTGCATTTTCCCCCAAACCCAGAGCACCTGGGTGCTGTTGGAATCTCCTCCCACCCCAGGTGTGACCTCTTTGCCGTCCCTGCCCACTCCCCTATTTAATAGGCCCCAGGAGAGACAGAAGCCCCAGGTTTGCCCAACTGGGCAGAGGGATCCTCCTCCCATCATCACTGGTGAGTCCTCATGATGCACACTGGGTGAAAGGGAGTGGGATCTAAAGGCCGGGGGGCCTGGTGGCCCCCCGGTTAGGCAGGAATAGTCTTGATGGTCACTCTAACATCACCTACAGCTGCTGGCTTTGCCTCCTTACTTAGACTGAGCTATGTTCAGCTGCTTTTTTCTGCTCATTTCTAAATTCCTTTGATGAAAGCTTCATCTACTTCAGGCTCTGTGGTTTTTAAATGCTCTGCTAGACCCACACATTGTTGAGTGGGGAAGTCACCTTGGGGTAAGCAGGCTGAGGAAGCTAGGAATGAAGAGATTCAGTTAGTGATGATGAACTGGACTTATTACCATAGAATATTGAAGTTCAATCACAGAATATCTTAGATTGGAAAAGCCCTTCAAGCTCATAGAGTCCAATCATTAGTTTCACACTGACAAGTCCTTGACTAAACCAAATCCCTCAGCACAACATCTAATCACTATGATTAAATCACTATGACAACCTGTCAGTCTCACCTCTGTATCTGGGCAGATCATGGAACAAATCCTGCTGGAAGCTATACTGGCACACATGGGGAACAGGGCAGTGATTCATGACAGCCACCATGGCTTCACCAAGGACAAGTCCTGCCTGGCCAACCTAGTGGCTTTCTACAATGGTGTAACTACACCAGTGGAGAAGGGAAGACCAACGGATGGCATCTCTCTGGACTTTTGTAAAGCCTTTGGCACAGTCTCCCACAGCATCCTTGTCTCTAAGCTGGGGAGGTATGGTCTGATGGGTGCTGTGCAGTGGATAAGGAATTGGTTGGATGATTGCATCCAAAGGGTAGTCAATGACTCGATGTCCAGATGGAGACAGGTGACAAGTGGTGTCCCTCAGGGGTCTGTACTGGGACCAGTGCTGTTCAACATCTTCATCAATGACACAGACAGTGAGAATCCCAGGATGTTTGGGGTTAGAAGAGGCCTTACAAGATCATCCATTCCAACCCCTCTGCTGGAGCAGAACCCCCTACAGCAGGTCACACAGGAACACATCCAGGCAGGTTTTGAATGCCTCCACCAAAAGAGACTCCACAACCTTTCCAGGCAGCCTCTTCCAGTGCTCTATCACTCTCACAGTGACAAAGTTTTTCCTTATGCTCACAGCAAGACTGAGTGCACCCTCAGCAAATTTGCAGATGATACCAAGCTGAGTGGTGTGGTTGATAAGTCTGAAAGATGGGATTCTATCCAGAGGGACCTGGACAACCTGGAGAGGTGAGCTGAAGAGAATACCATAAGGTTCAATAAAGTTCAGTAAGGCAAAGTGTAAGGTCCTGCATCTAAGTTGGGGCAATCTTCAACATCTATACAGGCTGGAGAATGATGGAATTGAGAGCAGCTCTGCAGATAAGGACCTGTGGGTGCTGGTGGACAAGAAGCTGGGCATGAGCCAAAAGTGCACACTTGCAGCCCAGAAGGCAAATTGCATCCTGGGCCGCATCAAAACAAGTGTGGCCAGCTGGCTGAGAGAGGTGATTGTGCCACTCTAGTCTGCTCTGGTAATGCTTCAACTGCAGTACTGCATCCAGCTATGGAGTTTTCAACACAAGAGAGACAGGGACCTGCTGGAGCAGGTCCAGAGGAGGGCTGTGAAGGTGATCAAAGAGCTGAACCACCTTTCTTATGAAGACAGACTGAAAGAATTTGGGCTGTTCAGTCAGGAGAAGAGAAGGCTCTGAGGAGGCCTTATAGCTACATTTCAATATCTGAAAGAGACCTACAGGAAGACTGGGGAAGGTTTAGACTGACTTGTAGCAAGAGGACAAGAGGCAATGTTTTCAAGCTGGAGTAGGGTAGATTTAGGTAAGGATAAAAGTTCTTTATGATAAGAGAGGTAAAATACTGGAGCAGGCTGCCCGGAATGTGGTCAAGGCTCTATTCCTGGAGACATTCAAGATTAGACTTCATGTGGCCCTAGGGCCCCTCTAATTGGATGTGTCACTGCTCACTGCAAGGTGGTTGGACAAATTGACTTTTGAGGGTCTCTTCCAACCTGATTCAATCTGTGAACCAGTGAATCTATGATGTAAGGCTCAGTGACCCTACAGCCATGCAAGGCAAAGTGCCAAACTGTTGGCGTCCTGCAGGGTAAACCCTCCGGTGGTCCTTGACCTGGTAACAGGAAACAGACTGCAGAAGGCAGCAGCAAAACCTTCAAAATCAATGCCACTTGATGGAGCAGAACTTGCAGCTAGATCCACATTTGTGTGTCTTGTGATGTGTACAAAATGCAGCTCAAGGCATTCATTTATATTTGACACATACAATTTCTGGTGATAATCACAGATTGTATAGTGCCAATTAGACTCATTAGGGTTGGGAGAGACCTTTCAAGATCATATACTCCAAGCCTCCTACAGTCATAGAGTCATAGAATCAGTCAGGGTTGGAAGGGACCACAAGGATCATCTACTTCCAACCCCCCTGACATGGGCAGGGACACCCTACCCTAGATCAGGCTGGTCCATGCCCCATCCAGCCTGGCCTTAAACACCTCTAGGGATGGGGACTCAACCACCTCCCTGGGCAACCCATTCCAGGTTCTCACCACTCTCATGCTCAACAACTTCTTCCTCACATCCAGCCTGAACCTACCCAGCTCCAGCTTTGCTCCATTCCCCCCAGTCCTGGCACTCCCTGATAGCCTAAAAAAAATCCCTCCCCAGCTTTTTTGCAGTCCCCCTTCAGATACTGGAAGGCCACAAGAAGGTCACCTGGGAGCCTCCTCCAGACTGAACAACCCCAACTCTTTCAGTCTGTCCTCACAGGGGAGGTGCAGCCCTCTGAGCACCCCAGTGGCCCTTCTCTGGACACACTCCAGCATCTCCACATCCTTCTTGCAATGGGGGCTCCAGAACTGGATGCAGTACTCCAGGTAGGGTCTCACCAGAGCAGAGCGGGAGAATCACCTCCCTCCACCTGCTGGCCACACTTCTCCTGATGCAGTCCAGGATCTGATTGGCCCTCCTGGCTGCAAGTGCACACTGCTGGCTCATGTGGAGCTTCTCTTCCACCAGCACCCCCAAGTGCCTCTCCTCAGGGCTGCTCTCCAGCCACTCACTGCCCAGCCTGGATTTGTGCCTGGGAGTTCCTTTCCTTGATCCAGATGCAGGACACTGCACTTGATCTTGTTGCACCTCGTGAGGTTGGCTTGTGCCTACCTCTTCAGTCAGCAGGGACATCTTCAACTACAGCAGGCTGCTCAGAGCCCCAAACAACCTGACCTGGAATGTTTGCAGGGATGGGGATTCTACCACCTCTCTGGGCAACCTGGGCCAGTGTTTCACCACCCTCATTGTAGAAAGTGTCTTCCCCATATCTAATGAGAATCTCCCTCTTGTAGTTTAAAATATTCCTCAGAAGGAAGTGTGTTCAGTCTGGCTTGTCAAAGAAATGAGGCACATGCACTCGTTCCATGTCTGCATAGCAGAGGACACAAGTAAACACAGCAGGACTGCCTCTCTTCCCTCCCAGTCTTCTCTGAACTTGAGGCTGTTTCCCATGCAGTCTGAATTCTGCAGGGAGTTGTACCCTGAGATCCATGAAGTCCACAGGAGGGATGAACAGGGCAGAACCATGAGGACTCTTTACAGAGGAAGGCAACAGTAGGAGCTCAGCCCAGGTTTGATATTAAAGACTCTATGTGAGAATGGCATCAGCTGATTGGTGCCCACCCAGGCTGCTCCCAGGACTTCCATCTCAGAGATGGTTGTGCATTTCCCTCTTCCCAGCCAGGATTACCTGGAGAGCTGGCTGCCTACAGCCACAAAGAACTGTCAGCACTTTACAAACCTTCTCATCCTGAGCTGGAGAGGGAAATTTTCTGTACTGTGAGGCAGACACACAAAAAATAATTCCTGTGTCATGGGGAGGAGGGAAAAAGAGAAGAAGGAAATTAAAAAAAAAAAAAAACAGAAACAACAGCAACAACAACAAAAACCAAACCAGAAGAAAAAAATGTCAGGGAGGTTTGATTCAAAAAGGAAAATGAGCTGTGAGACAATGTGCCTGGACTGGCTAAGCTGAAGCGTGTGCAAAAAAAGCAGGAGAGGGCCATCCAGCAGCAGAAAAGCCCAGGCAGTGGGGAGAGAAAGGCATCAGCCTGCTCAGAGGGAGTGAGAGGCATGGAATGTGCATGCTAAGTAGGAGTGCTGGGATGACATTTAAAAAGGGGAAAACTTAGGCTGAGCAGCAGGAAAGGCTTCCTGACAGTGAGATGCACGCACTGGATCCATCCCGCGGGAACAGCCCTGGAAGCCTCATCACTTGGCGTGCAAGGACTGAGCTGGGGGAGAGCTGCAAGTTCTGGAAAAGCCTTATCCTAAGCTCACTGAAAGTCAACAGCAAGGCTTGGATTAATTACAGGAGGCTTGGCTCCAAGATGAACTCCACAGCCAGGAATGAGCCTGCGGAGAAGAGGAGAACTCCCAGTAGGTGTCTTGTGGTGGTGGGTCTCTGACATAAGCAACCCCCCTTGCTACAGGAGCTGGGAAACAAATAGGTGAGCACAAAATAGGTGGGGAAATAAAAATATTCCCTTTTCCTTTAAGGCAATGTTATCTGTCAGTGAGGAGTTGCTCTGCTCTGGCCAAAGCACAGGCAGGGCTCAGGCTTCTGTTAGTCAGGGCCCCTGGAAAGGCCAGCTGCCAGAAGGGGGAAAAAACCCACACAATTTTGCTGTAGTCACGGGGTAGGACATGGGTGCATGGGGAGGGAAATGAGGGGGAGAGCAATGGAGTGTGCGTGGGAGAGAGACGGGATGGATGCACCAAGTCTTTGCATATGCAGCCCAGACTGCACAGGACCAAGGGGAGGAGGCTGGGGGCAGAAGCCAGTGCAGAGCAGCTCCAAGGATGATGCTGTTTCCCTCCTATCAAGATGTTGTTGTCCCAGATGGAACCTCTCCATCGTGGCTATAGACCAAGCTCATGGGTACCCTGCTGTGAGCTAAGAATCATCGAATCAACCAGGTTGAAAGAGATCTCCAAGATCATCCAGTCCAGCCTATCACCCAGGCCTATCCAATCAACTAGACCATGGCACTAAGTGCCTCATCCTGGCTTTTTGGCCTCACTGTGAGCTGGCATCACGTTATCACCTGCAAAGCAGGAAATTGAAATGCTGAAACATGTAGAAAGAGGGGCACCAGGAAGGGTCTGGGGCAATAAGAAGGGCCTGGAAAACAAGTCTTATGAGGGGTGGATGAGAGAATTTGGATTGTTTAGCCTGAAGAAAAGGAGGCTTGGGGGAGAACTTTTCTCTCTATAACTCCCTGAAAGGAGGCTGAAGCAAGGTGGGAGTTGGTCTCTTCTCTCAAATAACAAGGACAAGAGAGAACAGCCTCAAGTTGCACTGGGAGAGACTTATGTTGGACATGAACCATTTCTTCCCTAAAAGGGCTGTCAAGCCCTGGAACAGGCTGCCCAAGGAGGTGCTGGAGTTCCCATTATGGGGGGATTCAAAAGCCATGCAGATGTGGTGCTGAGGGACATGGCTTGCTGGTGATCTGGCAGTGCTGGGTTGACAGTTGGACTTGATGGTCTTAAAGATCTCTTCCAACCAAAACTATTACATGATTCTAAGATAAATTGCATTTCAGCCTCTGATCCCATGTGGGTTCTTTCCATATCTGTTCACCAAGGCTAGCCACATATTCAGGCAGCAGCTAGCCAGGCTTTGCTGATTTAACACAGCCTTTTTCCCTACAACACACTTTTGAGGGAAAGTAACACATGAAAAACAACAACAACCAAGCAAAAACCCCAAACCAACAAACAACCTCTGGGTTGAGATAAAAAGTGTTTAATACAAATGAGGTAGTATAATGTGTAACTGCCTTAGCCAAAGGCTTTCTGTCAGAAAAGGCAGAAAGCAGTAGGAGAAGCCAGTGAACTGAACCACAAGCCAGGCAGCTACTCCTGCATCCTTCCCCATCCCACAACTGTCCCAGTGGAAGAGAGAAACACCCCTGAACCCCATGCCCAGGTGGCCAAGAGAGCCAATGGCATCCTGGCCTGGATCAGGAACAGTGTGGCCAGTAGGACGAGGGAGGTTATTCTTCCCCTGTACTCAGCACTGGTCAGGCCACACCTTGAGTGCTGGGTCCAGTTCTGGGCTCATCAATTCAAGAGAGATGTTGAGGTGCTGGAAGGCATCCAGAGAAGGGTGATGAAGCTGGTGAAGGGCCTGGAACACAAATCCTATGAGGAGAGGCTGAGGGAGCTGGGGGTGTTTAGCCTGGAGAAGAGGAGGCTCAGGGGGGGACCTCATTGTTGTTTACAACTACCTGAAAGAAGGTTGTAGCCAGGTGGGGGTTGGTCTCTTTTGCCAGGCAACCAGCAACAGAACAAGGGGACACAGTCTCAAGTTGTGCCAGGGGAGGTCTAAGCTGGATGTTAGGAGGAAGTTGTTGCCAGAGAGAGTGATTGGCATTGGAATGGGCTGCCCAGGGAGGTGGTGGAGTCACCGTCCCTGGAGGTGTTCAAGCAAAGCCTGGATGAGGCACTTAGTGCCATGGTCTAGTTGACTGGATAGGGCTGGGTGCTAGGTTGGACCGGATGATCTTGGAGGTCTCTTCCAACCTGGTTGATTCTATGATTCTTTGAACTGATCAGGAAGCCTCTCATGTTACCATCTGAACTTCAAGCCCCATAATACTTTGTTGCAGCCAGCACTTTCATTTTGAAGCTGGCCTGTTGGCAGAATGGTTTTGAATAACAGCAGCAGATTCCAACTCAACCCAGGACACAAGCACAGGCAGTTAAAGCCATAACTGGGCTGTGCACATGCAGCAGCCTTGGAAGTGCCCATTTCATTTGCCATCCCTCTCCCATCTGATTTTCCACTGTATTTCTTTATTTGGATACGTTCTGCCTTCCCCATTCAAACAGAAAACCTGGCAGGGCAGCAAATGACAACTGAGAGAAGTGAAGCTAAAGTAGAAAGCCTTTTTTTTTAAGAGTAAGCTACAAGATAAAGAGTCTGCACCTATTTCCAGATCAGGCATCTGAAATCCAGGGAAATCAGAGTTCAAGTTACGCTTAAAACCTGTTGAAGTGTAGCAATGCACAACCAAGGCATACAAATAGCCTTAATTCTGCCCTGCAGCAGCACAGGACCATAGGACTGTGATGAAAATGGTTTAGTACTTGTGCTCCTAGACCAGATTACCCTGATCAAATACAGTATCTCTTTACATGTGTATGTATTTATAACAAACCTGCACCCCAGCTATGCCCCAACAAACCTGTGCCCCAGGTGTTACTGCTGGCATAAAGGTTGCTGCCTACCAGGAAAAGCAAAGGATACATCCATCCATCCATGTGTGTATGTATGTATTTTGCAGGTCTTCTGCATCTGCAATGGGAGCCCCAGGCTGAGCCTTGACTTGGAAATACCCTCCCTCCCACCTCAGATACACAGCCACCCTTGCCCAAGGCTTAAGCATTCACCAAGTGAGCTTTTCCTCCTGCTGAGAAGGGAAAGGCTTTCCTCACACCTTTTATACCCCTGTAATCAACACTTGTATCTATTTTACAAGCCCATTAAAACCTTGGGTTTAAAGTGCAGGGAAAACAAAAGTGAAACAAAGAAAAATCATCTGGATAAACAATTATGGCTTTTTGTCAAGGACCCAGAAGCTAATGGAGTCCAGATCTGTTCCACATTTACATGCAGAGATGCAGTTTTTGAGTGAGAAAAAGGAAAATTAATACCAAGAGTCAGTTCTACCCTCAGGGAGGTGGTGGAGTCACCGTTCCTGGAGCTGTTCAAGGCAGGATTGGATGTGGCACTTGGTGCCATGGTCTAGCCTTGAGCTCTGTGGTAATGGGTTGGACTTGATCTATGAGGTCTCTTCCAACCTTGGTGATACTGTGATACTCTATGGAGAAAATGAGGCCTTCCAAGGTGTAAAAGAGGGCAAAGTTTGATCCCCAATAGTTGCAAACTCTTTGGCCTAGATGCACATGAAAAGTGACTGCCCTGTGATTCAGTTCAGTCTGAAACAACTCTCCAGGAGTCATATTTGCTTAAGACTGTGGGTGGTCTGAATTGTCAGGATGTGTTTAAATATTTGGCACTAAATCACAGCTGTCCACTTATTTGCACTTTTGCTGCCGGGCAGCAGGAACACCCCTGGAATTAGTCAGCATCAGACACATTAATGAGCTAACAAATGTATTAAAGTTTACAGTTTAGCCTTCTTTTGTTCACAGAGATACACACCCCATCTCCACTTCTTTCCCAGAGCAGCCTATCTCTTCAAACATGTTCGTGTTCTAAACTGTGTTTGTCCTTTGGTAGCCAGATTGCAAAGCCTCCTGTTACACGTGAAAGCATCTTGTCCCCACCAGGCTTTCTGTGCATAAGACTTAAGCCTACAGAACCACTTGTGGTTGGAAAAGACCTTGAAGATTATCAAGTCCAACCATTATCTAACTCTACCAAGTCTGGGGCTAGACTACAACCCTCAGCATCACATCTCAGCAGCTTCAAAATACCTCCAAGGATGGGGATTCAATCACCTTCCTGGGGAGCCTAATCCAGTGTTCAAAGAACCCTTTGAGTAAAGAAGTTTCTTCTAATACCCAACTAAAACTTCCCTGGTGCAACTTAAGGCCATTTACTCTTGTCCTGCCATTTCAGCAATGCTCACCTCACTATGACCTCCTTTTAGGCAGTTGTAGAGAGTAAGGAGGTCTCCCCTCAGCCTCCTTTTCTCCAGGCTAAAAAACTGCAGTTCCCTCAGCTGCTCCTCAGAACACTTGTTCTCCGTCCCTTTCACCAGCTTCTTTACCCTTCTCTGGCCACACTTCAGGATCTCAATGTCTTTGTTGCAGTGAGGGGCCCAAAACAAAACACAGTACTCAAGGTGTGGCCTCACCAGTGCTGAGTATAGGGGGACTATTACTGCACAGTCCTGTGGCTCACACCGTTGCTGATCCAAGCCAGGATGCTGTTGGCCTTCTTGACCACCTGGGTACACACTCTCCTGTATCCAGCCAAAGCAGAGACTCGTTGTGCAAAGGTAAAGAGTCCAACCTCAAAGAAGTTCCTCTTCCTAAGCCAAAAGCCATCCTCTGGATGTGAACATCCCAAGTAAATATGGAACCAATAACAATCACAAGTGAAGACCTTTGCATATGAAAATATTTATGAAGTCTGGGCTACAAATCTCATCATCTGGAGGCAAATGCTTTGCACCTTTGCTGTGCAGCAAGCAGGCAAACTGCTGTGCAAAAGGAAGGATAGTTTTGTTCCCTGTGTTAACACTCCCACATTTCATTCACTTCACCACCAGTAACCTTTTAGACATCACAGGCAGAGCACAGGTCATTATTAAGTACTTATCGACAAACTGCTTCCAGTATGGGAGGTCCACAGTGGTTAGGTGATGACTTCAATGTCCAAAGGATGCTAATTACAAATCCTAATTGTTATTAAAAAATAGCACTAGAGACTATAGAAGGGTAATGCTCTAGAATGGAATTGGAGGGGGGCAGTTCTTGTGTGTGTGAATGAAATGGGTTTTCATCCAAAAAAAAAAAACCCAAGGCTTGTTTGCTGACATGGAAGGCTCTTGTGGGAATACATCACTTTCATAATTAAATTTTCATCTGGAAGATTTTTCAGGTCAAAAAAGGAATTTCTGGTCAAGAACCATAGCAGGGAGGAACACACAGGAAACAGAGCACAGCCGAGCCTCTCACATCCCAAGCACTTGGCTTAATTATGGAAGCAACATCTCAGCTGACATATGGCTGCTCCTTGCCTGGGCTTGCTCAGTTTTTGGCCATGCTCCTCCAGTACCATTGCCCACTTCTCCCTCTGGCCCTTCCCAGGAGCAGAAGGCTGATCTGCTGGAAAACAGCTCTACAGAGGAGCTGAGAGTGCTGGTGGACAAGTTCATCATGAGCCAGCAATGTGCTCTTGTGGCCAAAAAGGGCCGATGGTGTCTCAAGGTGCATTAAGAAGAGCATGGCCAGCAGAGGTTCTCCTCCCCCTCTACTCTGCCCTGCTGAAGCCATATCTGAAATATTGTGTCCAGTTACAGAATGACAGAGTCAAAGAATGTTAGAGGTTGGAAGGGACCTCCAGAGATCAAGTCCAACCCCTCTGCCAAAGCAGGATCATCTAAGGCAGGCTGCATGGTGCACCTCCAGATGGGTTTTGAAAGTCTTCAGAGAAGGAGACTCCAGAACCATTCTGGGCAGCATGTTCCAGTACTCCATCATCCTCACCATAAAGTGTCTCCTCATGTTGAGGTGGCACTTCCTGTGTTCTAGCTTGTACCCCTTGTTCCTCATCTTATCACTGGGCACCACTGAAAGGAGACCATCACCTTCATCTTGACACCCACTCCTCAGATATTTATAGACATTGAGAAGATTGCCTCTCAGAGTCCTCCTCTCAAGGCTAAATAGCCCCAGGTATCTCAGTCTCTCTTCATAGGAGAGATGTTCAGGTTCCACAATCATGCTTGTAGTTCTGGGCTACTCAATTTAAGGAGAGGGAACTACTGGAGAGAGTCCAGCAAAGGCTACAAAAATGCTGAGGGAACTACAGCACCTCTCTGAAGAGGAAAGGCTGAGAGACCTGTGACTGTTTAGCCTGGATAAGAGCAGACTGGGAGGGGACCTTGTCATTGCATATCAATATCTAGAGGGCATAGGGCAAGAGAATGGAGCCAGCAAAAGGACAAGGGGCAAGGGGCACAAAGTGGAACGCAGGAATTCTCGCTTAAACGTGAAGAAAAACGTTGTTGTGAGGGTATGAGAACACTGAGCAGGCTGCCCAGAGAGGTTGTAGAGTCTCCTTCTCTAGAGAGATTCCAAACTTGCCTGGACATTGTGATCCAAGGCAACTTGTTCTGGGTGACCTTGCTTTAGCAGTGGGTTTGGAGTCCAAAGGTCCCTTCCGACCTCCACCATGCTGGGATTCTGTGATGTGCCCACTTTGCAAGTGTATCTGACAGAGAGCATCCCAGAGTGGGTAATTGCATCCAGCCAAAGAAGTGGTCCCACCACTAGCAGCCACTCTCACCCACAGAACAGGATCTGGAAGAGGATGTCTGGCCATATCTACCTTCCCTTCTGTGCACAGGAAAGCATCATATCAGCAGAAAGCACCTTGAGTAAGGACCACACCCCAGGTGGCCACACATCTTTATCTGCAGCAGTACAAGCAATGGGCAGAACGGCGGTGGATCCTGATTTGTCACATCTCAGCTCCTTTTTGCCACAATAATGACACACCAGAGCTGCAAACCTGGTTTAACCAGACCATTTGTGACACTCTTGTGTCCCCAGAGTGGTACAGAGTAGCTGGAAGGGGTTGGTGAGCCCCTCCGTGAAACCCTCTGCATTGCGTACCTCAGCCAAGCTGTGGCAACAGAGGTGGCGACTGAGCGTAGTCCTCTCCTCACCTTCAGGAGGATAATTCAGAAGTGGTTCAGCTCAGCCACAGCAGTCAAATGAGTCTGAAACACTGTGAGGAGGGATCAAAAGCCTCATGTGCATGTGTGTGTGGTTTCACAACACCTCCCTCTCCCCACTGCCAGCCACACCAGATTCCTCAAAGAGAAGCAGAACAGTCAAGCACAGCTCCAAAGCCTCACCAGGATGTAATAAAGCCTTGTTTTTCCCACTGCTTGAAGAACCGACCCAGCCTCCTCAAATGTTCCCAGCATAGCTGAATTGTGAGTCAGAGACCACAATGGAGATGCTTGCCTAGCTTCACAAAGTTTAAGTACCTCCTGCCAAACAGTAATTGCTGATTTTTTGCTCTGTCACTCAGGAGTCCTGTTTCCACCACCCTAACCATGCAAAACAGACTGATTCATTGAGGAAATGAGGCATTTTTTTTCTCAGATGCTTCCCCGTAGCATCTCCACCTTTTCACGGTCCCTTTCATGCATAGTGCTGCTAACACCCAGGGTGAGAGGACTTGCAGGTATTGAAAGCTGACATCTCTATACCCACAGTGGAAGCAATGAAGATAGAGGGTGGAAAGAACAGCAGCAATAACAAAAAGCCAGGCCAGGAAAAACTTCATCTTTACAGGCAAAGTCAAACGCTTAAAAGAAACAAAGCCCAAGATTTCCACAGACTGGGCTAGCACCTCACATTCTAAGATTTGGAGTTAATCTCTGTGATGGACCATTCTACCCTTCACTGGGCCACCACTGCTGCAGTAAACCTTGGCAATAATGGAGCAGCTGGGAGCAGGAAGCATCAACCACATAATTCTCACAGCTAAAGCCACTGCCTGCCACCAGCTTGCATTCAAAGAGTAAAAGAAGTTCTGTCTGCTCTTCCTGCTGCAGCGCCGAACAGGGCTCCATCACAGAATCACAGAATGGTTTAGGTTGGAAGGGACCTCAAGGATCATTCAGCTCTAACCCCCTGCCATAGGCAGGGACACCTCCCACTAGAGCAGCTTGCTCAAGGCCTCATCCAGCCTGGCCTTAAACACCTCCAGGGAGGAAGCATCCACAACCTCCCTGGGCAACCTGTGCCAGTGTCTCACCACCCTCACTGTAAAGAACTTCCTCCTAACATCCAGTCTAAATCTCCCCTCTGCCAGTTTAAACCCATTCCCCCTCGTCCTGACATTCCCAGACCTTGTCAATAGTCCCTCCCCAGCCTTCCTGTAGGCTCTCTTCAGATACTGGAAAGCCACTATAAGGTCTCCTCGAAGCCTTCTCTTCTCCAGGCTGAAGAGCCCCAACTCTCTCAGCCTGTCCTCATAGTAGAGGTGCTCCATCATCCAAACAATTCAGACACTCATGAGTGCTAGAAATGCTTTTCCTCTTAATTTGCATATCCCCCCTCTTCTTCTGCTGAAAGCCAAGATTCTCACATGATCTCAGCACTCTGGCAGAGTGCTGCAAAGAAATCCCCAAATATCAGAGCACAAGGCTTGAGCTGCAGTGAGAAGAGCTGGCAGCATTGCCCTGCTCCTCTGTGCTCCAGCTGTTGCTAGAGCTGTGGAGCCGTGGCAGGAGGACTCCAATGACTAGGCACTGAAATAAACCCAAAACTTCAGTCACAACCAATCCCTCCAACATTGCAAGGGCACATGGGTGTGCATGTGTGGTGTGTACTTGCTTAATTCTCCCCTCTTTTCCCACCACAAATATGTTTAACATTGCTTCAGAAGATTCATGGTCCTATACCGAGAAATCATTCCCAGTATCTTCTCCATTGCCTTGGTGACAATGCAGTGAGCAACCTGCTGCTATTCATATCTCTCCTCTAGGGGTTTGGGACAGCTGGGCTGGAGGGCTGGCAAGATAGAATTATTAAATCATTTTGGTGGAAATAGACCTTTCAGATCATCAAGTCCAACTGTTAACCCAGCACTGCCAGGTTGTCACTAAACCATGTCTCTCATCACCACATCTACGTTGCTTTTAAATACATCCAAGGATGGGAACTCCACCACTTCCTTGGGCAGCCTATTTCAGGGTTTGACAGGGTATTCCTCATGCCTAACCCAAACTTTCCCTGCACAATTTGAGGGCCTTCCCTCTTGTCCTATCAGTTGTTACTTGGGAG
Source organism: Tricholaema leucomelas (assembly GCA_013400475.1). Taxonomy (NCBI): domain Eukaryota; kingdom Metazoa; phylum Chordata; class Aves; order Piciformes; family Lybiidae; genus Tricholaema lacrymosa; species Tricholaema leucomelas. Next base: position 43,277 of record WAAF01000667.1, read on the forward strand.
AAGAGATCAACCCCCACCTCACTACAACCTCCTTTCAGGGAGTTGTAGAAAGCAAGAAAGTCTCCTCTCAGGCTCCTTTTTTCCAGACCAAACAACTCCAGTTCCCCCATCTGCTCCTCATAAGACTTGTGCTCTAGACCCTTCACCAGCTTTGTTGCCCTTCTCTGAACGTGCTCTGGCACCTCAATGTCCTTTGTGAGGCGAGGACCCCAAAACTGAACACAGTACACACAGTGCTGAGTACAGAGGCATGATCACTTTCCTGCTCCTGCTGGCCACACGGTTCCTGATCCAGGACTGGATGCTGTTGGCCTTTTTGGCCACCAGGGCACATGCTGGCTCATGTTCAGATGGCTGTCAAGCAGCACCCCCAGGACCTTTACTGCTAGGCAGCTTTCCAGCCACTGCCCCAAGCCTGTAGCATTCATGGGCTTGTTGTGACCCAAGTGCAGGATGCAGCTCTTGGCCTTGTTGAATTTCATACCATTGTCCTCAGCCCACTAATCCAGACTGGGGAGTTTTGGGACTTCAAGTTGCACAAGAGAGATCATTCTGTGTGCTGCTAATCTCTGCAGGACCAATGACTTCCACTTCTTTAGCAGCTGTCACTAGGGCATGAGGACAGGAAGAAAACTTCAGGCAAGATTTACTCCTTTCTGTATTAATTAATGCTTGACCCCCCCTAAAAAATGGTGCAAAGACAGGAGGGCAAATGTGTCAATTGACTTTGCTTAACAGGCATCAGACTCTGATATCTTTTGGCTTTTAGGAGTTGTTGGCTGAAGTTATGTTCAAATCAAACCCTAGACAGTAACCAAGGACCCCTAGGATGTTCTTCCCAGCTCTGCCTCAGGCTTGAAATTTCAGGACTGTGGTGCCTTGCTGACAAACCTGAGCCGTGCTAAACTGAGGATAAAATACCAATGATGCTTTTAAACTTCCCATCTCACCATGAGCACATATTGCTCTGAGCTGTGCACGTGTACTGACCTCTCCCAGCTTGGTCCTGGAGACAAGGTGATACATAGCCCAGACCTGCACACCTGGAATGCCCCATGGGCTTTCCTCTACCATGGAGCTGCACACTGGAGGTACACAGAAGGGAGCAAAAAAAAAAAAGAAAGAAAGAATCTGTTGCAGTATGCAACAAAGAGAAATCCTAACATGGGTCTTGGGGTCCTGAACCATTATGGATCCTAAGTTGTTTCAAATCAGCCATGAAGGGTTTTCCAGTGCCTTTACTCAGCTGAAAACCCAGTAAAGGTACTACAACCAGTAGTACCCTGGCAACAGGAATAGATTTTTGTCCTAGTTCATGGGTCAAACCCTGAACTGAACACTGAACTCATCCACGGAAGTGATTAATCCACCAGCAAAACCGTGGAGGGGTGGGAGACAGGTCCCTGTTCTCCCACCCACTGCCAACAGGTAAGTGCCCAGATTACTTCACATGTTCAAGCTTGTTAGCCTGATGTCATCTGTGAGGAGCAAAATGTGTCCATCAAAAGCCACTTACACCAATTAGATGAGAGACAGTCTGAAACAGCAGGGAAATCACATCATAAAGTTAGATTGAGAGGCCTCAAAGCTCTTTTCCTCACATAGTTCCAAGCTAATCAAGCTTGGAAGGAGAGCTGGGCTTGCAATAGCGGCTTCTGAAACCATCTGCAGGAGACCACTGTCATCTGAGATAAAAGAATGCAGAAGGATGCAGCAAGCTTTGGAAAGTGCTTCTAGAGGCTGAGCCAACCTCACCACGCTGGTTTCAAAAATATTTAACACATGTCCTTCTTACAAAGGGCATTTTAAAGCAGTGCTGATTGCAAACTGAATGCAAGCACCTTCTTCAGCTCTGCATTCTCAGAGGCAACACAGACCTACATCAAGCTATTCAAGGGGCAAAAACTAGCCCAGGTAGAACCTCAGCCTACTCTCTGGGCTTGCTTCTTAAGCCAAAAAGGGAGGCAGTGCCTGAAAAAACATTGTGTATTCACCTGGAAAGTCTCTAATGCTGCTTGTGGGAGCAGTGGTTGCCATCAGGAGCACACTGGAGTCCTCTCCCTGATGGTGTGAGGCCACCAAGCCATTGGCGGGGCTGGGAGATTGTCAGCTGTTAATTAGCAGCACAGTCTCCTTGCATTACAAAATCTGGGAGGGATGAAAGATGAAAACAGAGAAGCTGCAAAGGAGGGCTAGCAGCTTCCCACGGCAGAGCAGGACACTGGGAGGACCTCCAAAACTTGGGAGAGAATGGATTTTCAGAGCTGGGTGCTCAGAACACCTACAAGAGCCCAAACATTTGCATGATGTGCAACAAACCACTGTTTGGCTCTGGGCACACACACTTCTGGCATCTGGACATGAAGACTTTGGAGATCTAAATGAGGGGATTAATCTCTCCTCTGCCTCTAACTCACAGGAGGGGAATAACAGCAGATATTCCCCACCTCCAACCCACTGCTGACACCTCCATCCTCAGAAACCTATGAGGCTGTTCCACCCTTACAAATGGGGCTTGGCACAACAGTCTCTTCAGTCAAAGAAAGGTTTGTATCAGGGGGTAAAGATCAAACTGTATCTCTCTCTGAACACACCTTTGTTAGTTTTGGCTGCACCCTTTCAGGTATCACCTGCGTCCCCAGGCAAACATGTTCCTAACCCCAGTACCCCAAGCCTGCTTTCTCCTGGCAACTATATCCACACCAATTGCATCCACAACACCACGAGCAGCCAAGGAGGGAGAGCCCCGGGACTAATGCAGCTGCAGGGAGCAGAGGAAAGAGCTGGAAGGAGATTCACAGCCTGGCTTGGCGTTGCTGGAAACAAGAGTGGAAAGCTGGCACTGAGACCCAGCCGCCCCAACAAACATTGCATTCATTCGCAGAGCTGCGCAGCAAATGATCTGTCAGTTGTTCATCTGGAGAACAGGTTTCTCCAGCCTGGATTAAACGGCTGTATTGCTGCAGCCATGTGCTTCTTGCTGCTTTTTGAGATAAAGGAAATCAGAAGAAAGTACCACAGAGAGAGCCTGACCCTGCAATCAAGCACCCTTCTGTTTGGAGGAGGTGCAGACCAGCACAGGGCATGAGGGATGTGGCACAAGCACTGCTAAAAAGCAGCATTTCAGTGCCGGGATCGCTGATGCAAGAAAACAGCTCATTTGAGTACAGGAGGAGCATACTTTGCCTGATGTTACTGCCTCCAGATGTGCACCACATTGGCTATTTCTGAGTCTTCTGCTCCTCATTCTCACAAAGAAGAAGCAGAGTGAGTGCACTCAGAGGTCTAACAGCACATGTGCAGCAGCAGCAGCAGTGACAGACTCCACCAAAGCCTGTGCCCTGCCTCTATAAAACCCCCGTGGAGTGACTCCCTTAGGATATAATTGCAGCTGACTTCATTCCATGCCATGAGCACATGTCTGGCTATAGACATGAGTGTAAGCACACACAGCAAAATATATATATATGTAATTGCAAAGCACTCTTAGAATCCCAGCCCAGAAAGGACAACAAGTGCTTTCTCTCGCTACCATTGGCAACCTGGCCAGCTTCCCTGTATTCATTTTCATAGAATCATAGAATTGTTTTAGTTAGAAAAGACCTCTGAGGTCAGTGAGCCCAACCACTGACCTAACGCCATCATGGCCATTAAACCATGTCCTGAAGTGCCATATCCACATGTTTCTTAAACATCCCTAGGGAATGTGACTCCACCACCTCTCTGAAACCTATTCCAATGCCTGACCACTCTTTCCATAAAAAACTTCTTCCTAATATCCAATCTACTCCTTCCTGAGCACAATTTCAGGCCATTTCCTGTCATCCTGTCACCTGATACTAGGTGGAAGAGATCGATCCCCACCTCACTACAACCTCCTTTTCGGGGAGTTGTAGAGAGCAATGAGGTCTCCTCTCAGCTTCCTCCTCTCCAGGCTAAACAATCCTGGTTCTCTCAGCCACTCCCTGTAAGACTTGTTTTCCAGACCTTCATCAACTTTGTTGCCTTTCTCTGGACATGCTCCAGCACCTTAATGTTCTTTGTGGAGTGAGGACCTCAAAACTGAACACAGTATTCGAGGTGTGGCCTCACCAGTGCTGAGTACAGGGGCAGGATCACCCCCCTGCTTCTGCTGGTCACACTATTCCTGATACAGGCTAGGATGCTGTTGGCCTTCTTGGCCACGTGAGCACATTGCTGGCTCATGTTCAGATGGCTGTCAACCAACACCCCCAGGTTCTTTTCCTCTGAGCAGCTTTCCACCCACTCGGCCCAATGCCTGTAGCGTTGCGTGGAGTTGGTGTGACCCAAGTGCAGGACCCGGCACTTATATGGAAGGCAGAAAAGTTGTAGCCAGCTTATCAGACTCAAAACACAACATTGTATTAAACCCAAGTTCCCTGGCAGCACCCCCAAAACCCCCCCAAGGGAACGAGCAGATGTCCAAAGAGATGACCTAGCAAGTTTAGGACTCTCTCGGACCTCAGAGGGCCCTAAACTCTTGCATCGGGGAGCCTACAGCACATCTCCCACTCCATAGCCATGTCTCAGAGGAGCTTGTATCTGTGTTGAAGGTAGTGATGAGTGTAGTGTTGTATCCTGTGCTGCATCTCCAGCAGCATGGGCAGCAGGTCGAGGGAGAGAATTCTGACCCTCTGCTCCACTCTGCTGAAACCCCATCTGCAATGCTGCGTCCAGCTCTGGAATCCTCAGCACAGGAATCCATGGACCTCTTAGAGCGGGACCGAGAGGAGAGGTGACCAAGAGGTCACAACAGTGATGTTAGGGCTGTGAGAACAGGATGGGAGAGTTTGGATTGTTCAGCTTGAAGAAGAAAAGGCTCTGAGAAGACCTTAATGTGGCTTTTCAGTACTTAAAGGGGCCTACAAGGAAGCTGGGCATAGACTTTGTAGCAGGACCTGTTGTGACAGGACAAGGGGTGATGGTTTTAAACTAAAAGAGGGAAGATTCAGACCAAACAGAAGGAAGATTTTTTACACTGAGGCTGATGCGACACTGGCCCAGGTTGCCCAGAGAGATGGTAAGTGCCTCATGCCTTCAGACATTCCAGATTATCTTTTGGGGGGCTCTGAGCAACCTGCTCTAGTTGAAGAGGGACATGATGAGGGACATGGTCACCCTTTTCAGAGCGGTGAAGGAGACATCTCAGATGCAGTATCACTAAAGGCTGTTTGCTAGATCAAAGCTAGACTGAATTAGGCAGGAGGCTTTTCTGACAACAAGCAAGCAGAGGTTTTGAGTGCACAGCCCAAGACAGGAACCATCCACAAAGCACAGGAGAACTGATGTGGCAATGAGGCAGCATTGCTCTCTCACAGTGCAGGCTATTTAAACACCCCAGGGACCACCAACAATCCAGAGTGCTGGTGAACAGGGTGTGGCATGTCAGGAAGGACATGGCGTGGCAGTTTGCACAGGCTGGGCCAACAGGCAAGGCAAAGATCTCTTTCCCAGGCCAAAGGTAAGATAGCAAGTTCAGCAAGAGTTAGGACACTGAACCGTGGTATCTACTTGGAGAAAGGGCACATCCTCCCCTGCACTTGCTACAAGGGATGCAGCAGTTCAGACTGACTTCTCCAAGAACACACAGCTGTCCAGGTCTCTGACTGCAGGGAGTGCCACAGCCTCTCTCCAGAAGTATTTGGAATTAGGGGAAATGGCTGTGTAAGATGTGAGCAGGTAGACTATTTATTCAGCCTGGTGGTAGAGTGAAGAGAGGAAGTGGGCAGGCTAAGGATCTTTAGGAAGCTGGGGAAAGAGATAGACATGTGGACAGAAACACTGGTAGGGACAGGTAAATTCATTCCATTAATACATGGCTCATGATTGGTGTCAGCATCCAAATTTTGGGTTCTTTCACAATGACTTAACTTACACAGCACCAGGCATGCTAGCACCAGATGGGAGCCACCTTTCTCAAAGGGGAAAGGGAGTCCTTTCTCAGTAATTAGTGGGACTCATTGATAGTGCTTTGAACTAGATGTGAAGGGGAGTGGGAAGAAATCAGGTTTGAGTGTAATCAAGAGAAGGTTGGGTCACTGGGAGCTCCTGAGGTAGTGGAAGCCAGCAATCACATGAAATATCTCAAGGAAATGAAGGGAGCTCTGCTAAGAAAGTGATTCAGCCAACAGCCCAGCTGAAATGCCTCCACACAAACACAGGCAGTGCAGGCATCAAACAGCAGGAGCTGGGAGCTACTGTGAGGTTAGAAAACTATGACTTGGTAGCCATCACCGAGACTGTGACTGGAGTGTAGCTATTGATGGCTACACGCTGTTCAGAAGGAACAAATGGGGAAGGAGGGGTGGAAGCTTTGCCCTCCAAGTCAGGAAACTGATAGAAAGTGAAGAACTGTCCCTGAAGAACTGCAGTGAACAGGTTGAAAGCTTATGGATAAGAATTAGAGACAAAGGCGACAAAGGGAACCTTGTGGTCAGCATCTACTGCAGGCCACCTGATCAAGGGGGACTCACTGATGAAGCCTTCCTACTCCAACTACAGGAGCCTTCACACTCACAGGCTCTTGTCCTGCTGGGGGACTTCAACTACCCCAACATCTGCTGGGGAAATAGCACAGCAAGCTGCAGGCAATTGAGGAGGCTCTTGCAGTGCCTCCATGATAACTTCCTGAGCCAGGAAATGGACAGCACTACCTGAGGGAATGCAGTATGGCACCTGATGGTCACAAATGCAAGTGAACTCATCGCTGATGTCAGGCCTGGGGGCAGCATGGGCTGCAGTGATCATGCACTGATGGAGATGGCAGTCCTAAGGGATGTGGGGCATGGAAGGAGCAGAATCAGGATTCTTAATTTCAGGAAGGCAAACTTCCAGATCCAAACAAATAATAAGAAAGGCTTCTACAGGTACATTAACCAGCAAAGAAAGGCTAGAAAGTGTTCTCTCTTTGAGGAGTGAGAATGGAGACCTGGTGTCAACAGACAAGCAGAAGGCTGAGGCACTCAAAAATGGTTTTGACTGTCTTCACTGGCAATCTTCCTCCACCTCTCTCTTGAGCCAGTGGACCACTAGGTGTAGACTAGCAGGGTAAAGTCTCTCCCACTGTAAGGGAAGATCAAGTTTAGGACCACCTGAGGAACCTCAGCATACATAGATCGATGGGACCCAAAGAGACAAATCCCAGAGTTCTGAAGGAATTGGCTGATGTAGTTGCCAAGCCACTCTCCATGACATCTGAGAAGTCCTGGCAGTCAGGTGAAGTCCTTGGAGACTGGAAGAAGGGAAACATTACACCCATCTACCAAAAGGGTAAAAAAGAGGACACTGGAAAATACCAGCCTGTCAGTCTCACCTCTGTATCTGGGCAGATGGTGGAACAGATCCTGCTGGAAGCTATACTGGCACACATGGGGAACAGGGCAGTGATTCATGACAGCCACCATGGCTTCACCAAGGGCAAGTCCTGCCTGGCCAACCTAGTGGCTTTCTATGATGGTGTAACTACACCAGTGGAGAAGGGAAGACCAACGGATGGCATCTCTCTGGAGTTCTGTAAATCCTTTGGCACAGTCCCTCACAGCATCCTTGTCTCTAAGCTGGGGAGGTATGGTCTGATGGGTGCTGTGCAGTGGATAAGGAATTGGTTGGATGATTGCATCCAAAGGGTAGTCAATGACTCGATGTCCAGATGGAGACAGGTGACAAGTGGTGTCCCTCAGGGCTCTGTACTGGGACCAGTGCTGTTCAACATCTTCATCAGTGACACAGACAGTGAGATTAAGCATGCTTCAGAAACTTTGCAGATAATACCAAGCTGAATGGTGTGGTTGTTAAGACTGAAAGACAAGACACCATGCAGAGAGACCTGGACAGCCTGGAGAGGTGGACTGAGGAGAATATGATGAGGTTCAATAAGGCAAAGTGCAAGGTCCTGCACCTAGGCCGGGGTAGTCATCAATATCAATACAGGCTAGGGGATGATGAAATTGAGAGCAGCTATGCAGAAAAGAACTTGGTGTGCTGATGGATGAGAAGGTGGGCATGAGCCAAAAATGCACACTTGCAGCCCAGAAGGCAAATCACATCCTGGGCTGAACCAAAAGATGCATTAGCAGCAGATCCAGAGAGGTGATTCTGCCATTTCACTCTGTCCTGGTGAGACCTGACCTGGAGTCCCTGCATCCAGCTCTGGAGCCCTAAACACAGGAAGGACACAGACCTGATGGAGCAGGTCCAGAGAAGGGCTACAAAAATGAGCAGGGGACTGGAAAGACTTTCTTAAGAGGACAGGCTGAGAGAGCTGGGGCTGTTCAGCCTGGAGAAGAGAGATTTAGATAGGAGGTTAAGAGGAAGTTCTTTACCATGAGGGTGGTGGACCACTGGAACAGGTTTGCCCAGTTGGGAGGCAGTTGAGGCCCCATCCCTGGAGATANCGGGGTAGTCATCAATATCAATACAGGCTAGGGGATGATGAAATTGAGAGCAGCTATGCAGAAAAGAACTTGGTGTGCTGATGGATGAGAAGGTGGGCATGAGCCAAAAATGCACACTTGCAGCCCAGAAGGCAAATCACATCCTGGGCTGAACCAAAAGATGCATTAGCAGCAGATCCAGAGAGGTGATTCTGCCATTTCACTCTGTCCTGGTGAGACCTGACCTGGAGTCCCTGCATCCAGCTCTGGAGCCCTAAACACAGGAAGGACACAGACCTGATGGAGCAGGTCCAGAGAAGGGCTACAAAAATGAGCAGGGGACTGGAAAGACTTTCTTAAGAGGACAGGCTGAGAGAGCTGGGGCTGTTCAGCCTGGAGAAGAGAGATTTAGATAGGAGGTTAAGAGGAAGTTCTTTACCATGAGGGTGGTGGACCACTGGAACAGGTTTGCCCAGTTGGGAGGCAGTTGAGGCCCCATCCCTGGAGATATTCAAGGTCAGGCTCGACAGGGCTCTGAGCAACCTGATCTAGTGGAGGATGTCTCTGCTGACTGCAGGAGGGCTGCAGTACATCACCTTTGGTGGTCCCTTCCAACCCAATGTATTCTGTGGTTTAGTAGTGACCTGGCAGTGCTGGGTTAACAGTTGGACTTGACAATCTGGGAAGCCTCTTCCAACCAAAACAATTCTGTGATTCTGAATGGCTGTGAAAACACTCAGGATTTGTCCAGCTGGGATGGCTCCCAGTCAGGCATTTCTGTTTGTCACTCGTGGACCAGCCTTTAAAAATACATCCCACTGCACGCAGGGATGCACTCCAAGATACACTCACATCCACAAACAGATGAGCTAGGAGGTGGGTTTGAGCTGAACTGACTCAGCCTCTCAGTCACAGGAACAAAATTAGCAATCACTCATGAATGTCTTATGTCTTCAGCAGGGCTAGATGGCACTGTAAGTTAGTGAATGCACAAGGCCTTTGCCTCAGGAGGTTGCACTTTGGCATTATGATCAGTGGAAAACCAAGAAAGCTGGTGCTCCCTAGGGTATATTTTCCAGAGCTGGCCGAGTAATTCACACCAGCAGCCTGATGCAACACATTTTCTAGGTGCCTAGTTAGGAGCAGTGTCCTTCCCTGGAATTTACTTGGGGTTTTTAGCGAACAATTCTTGGCTCACAAGCACTTAAACATATGTTTTTCCCCAGTACTTGGCCTACATTTTCCCCGCTTTAATTTATCCCATTTCTCCTCATTAACTTATGCCCCCCACCCCCGTTGTTCCCATGCTGGATCCCTCTACCTCTCCCAGGAGAACAGTGATGAAATGACATTCACCTCCCAGACCTCCTGGCACATCACAGCATCAGCTTGTTGAGGCAGAGCGCCCTTTGGCTCTGAGCCTCTGAATTACTTAAGGATGCACAGCCTGAAACAGAGCAAGGCAAAGCTGTGGAGGGAGGTGAGGACTGGCCTTGCAGCTTGTCCTGGCTCTATTCAGGTCAGAGTGTTCAGGCCTCACAGCCTGGGGCTTCTGCCTGAGCTGGTTATGAGATGAACAAGTCAGGATCTGCCCTAATCTCACACCTAGACCTTCCAGAGCCTCTGCACCCAGCAAGCACGCTGCGGCTGCTGGCACCATGCCACTGCGGGAGAGCAGCAGCCACGCGTGTGGGGAGGGGAGCAGGGGGATGCGCCCTACTGCCGCGCCACAGCTGCCTCTGCGCCTGCCAAGGAGGTGGCCGCCCCGTTATCCAGGGCATCTAGCACCTGGGGACATTGAGGCTGGACATTACAAGAAAATTCTTCACTCAAAGAGTTTTCAAACACAAGAACAGGCCTCCCAGGGAGGAGGTTGAATCCCCATCCCTGGAGGTGTTTAGAAGATGAAGAGATGTGGTGCTGAGGGACATGGTTTAGCCCCAGACTTGGTAGAGTTAGATAATGGTTCAACTCACTGACGTTAAAAGTCATTTCCAACCAAAAGGATTCTGTTTCTATGACTATCTCTCCAATCATTTAACAGGGGAGGGGGACCAAAACAACACACACACACACACACCCAAAGGAGAAAAAGGCACAAAAAAAACTCAACGACAACCCCCAAACTTTTCCCAGCAGACAATCCCATCGGCTTCCCAAGAGCTCAATCATGCCTGTGAATCTGCCTTCCTGATCCTCAAGTAACAGATCAGTCACATACATTTGTGAGCTGAGCAGTGAGGCAGGAGGAGGAGAATGGCTGCATGAGAAGAACAGGCAAGAATAGGAGAGAGGATAAAGGAAATGCTTCTTCCTCTTCTCCCAGTTTTCAACAGCATTTGCACAGGCAGGCTGCCCAACAGCTGCATCACATGCTGAACATCATGGTCAGAACTTGTCTGAAATTCTAGACAAGTTTCACATGGCTAGAAATTCAGGTGTGATCTAGACACTTGGACAACCCTGCCCCTCTTCTTGCACCCACAAGCTGGTAGGAGTATCCCCCCACCAGCAGCTTTTCTGAAGTTGAGACAGAAAGCCTGCTAAATACAGGGGAAAAAAAGACCTCTTGCATGAGCTCCCATGCTCTGAATAATTGGCAAACCCCAGACCCCAGCAGGGCTGACGAAGGCTCAAGGTACTGATCAGAGAGGAAAACAAACAGGCAAAGGGTCCTCAGAAATCCCCTCCCTGGTTAATACGTGGCCTACCCCAAACTTCCATCCTTATTTTCATAGAACACATGAAAAAAGAATCACTGCCAGTAGAGCAGCAGTGCATGGAGCCTGTGAGCAGGTCAGACTGCTCCTCTGTGCTGGACACAGTCATGTCAAAGTGTTCTTGTCCTGACACATCTCCAGCTACAAGTAGCCCAGCAGGTAACAAAGAGCGAGATTCAAAGCAAAAGCACCTGAGAGATCCAGTAACAGGAGAAATTGGGGAAAACAAAACGCAGGCTGTTTCAGGTCATCTGATGTATGCACACATCCACAGACACTCGGTCTGTCCCCTCTAGCTTGGGGAAATGCTAAATGAGCAACATACCCTGGAGAAACTCTAACGAGGGGAGAAGTAAGCAAGTGCCAGGGGGGATGGAGAGAAACAGATGAGTTTTTTCCCCAGACAGGCCTTGCTGTTGCAGTCAGAGACAGGGACAAGTGTAGCTGGTGCCAGTCCTGGTAATAAATAACAGATCTAAATGTCTTATTAACCTCTGTAAAACATGTTGGTTCTGCCAGTGTGTCCACCACGACACGATCTGTCACACGTTAGCACTGCAGTACTCACCTCAGCAGTCCCAGAGAAAGGCAGAACATGCAGCAGGGGGGGTCACAGCAACTCATATGCCAGACAAGAGGATATACAATTTCAATGGACAGTGCTCCATCTTTGGGAGCTGCACTGGAAAAGCCTACAAGCACCACTTGCAAGACAGGAATAATGTGAAATATTGAAGAAAACCTCAGCAATCTTGCAGTTATCCTTCTGAGGAACAAGTGGCCATGAGGGTAGACATGTGCCTCTGGTCTGTTTTCACAGCCACTTCAAATCATATCATAGTTTTGGTTGAAAGAGACATTTAAGGTCATCAAGTCCAACCCTTAACCCAGCACTGCCAGGTCACCACTAAATCATATCTCTCAGTACCACATCCACATCCACATGACTTTTCAATTCCTTTGAGGATGGTGACCACCACTTCCTGAGCAGCCTGTTCCAGGGCTTGACAGCCCTTTTGGGGAAGAAAGTTTGGGTAATGTCCAACCTAAATCTCCCCTTGCACAATCTGAGGCTGTTTCCTCTTGACCCATTCTTTGGGAAAAGGGACCAACCTCCTTTCAGAGAGTTGTAGAGAGCAAAAAGACCTCTCTTTAATCCACACTAAACAATCCCAGTTCCTTGAGCCATTCCTCACAGCACTCGTGCTCTAGACCAGCTTCACTGCCATTCTTTGTGCACACTCCAGCACAGTCACCATCTAACCCGCCCAGCCAGAAATGCAGGATGTCAGTGAAGAAGATCAGCCAGCTCCCAGACAGACACCAGCATGCTCCACAGGGGTTTTGTGCTCCACAGAAGCACTGTGCTGAAGGAAAATGGGACATCAGAGACAGTTCCATCCACACCGTGGGACCTCTGTCCTTGCATACTGAGGTATGCAGAAATTGTTGCCTGCCATGTACTGCACAAAAACCCAGGGCAAAGGATAGTGCAGCCTCTTTTCTCTCTGCCTGCATCCCATGAAAACACAGCACTGAAAAATACACCCCACTGCTTCAAAAAGCCCCCAGGAGAGTATCTTCAATGGCATCAGGGTTTTTTCCTGCTTCTTTCTGACCCTTTTTTGGTACTGTTGAAGCTGACATCTTTTCCTCTTGCTGAACCAGCACTTCCTGACAGAAAACCATTGTCAGAAATTTTCCATCCAGCTCTCAAGTGGATTTCAACACTCTGTGCTTGTGCATGCTCAGGAGAAGAGGTTAATGTCAGTCTCAGAACATTATCTACAGGACGTGCAAAAGGGTACCACCAGGGAGGAGCAACGCCTTGGGTTGCAGAAATTCAGGCCCTGCCTGGTTTCTATGCCTCAAAAGCAGGGTCTGATCTTCTCTACTCGCTCACATCTGTAACGGTGACCTTCCTCCTTCTGACCCATCACTTGGAAGAAATCCTTCCCTGAGAAGCACTGCCTTTCATGACACAGCACATTTCCAAAGCCCTGGGGTCATTTTGATGTTTCTAGACCGAATGTATTAGAGAATAGCATTGCTCTCCCAGTTAATGGCAGCATAATCGGGCCTCGGAAGCTAAAGGAGTGAGGCAGAAGCTTGTGGGAGGAGATGGTAATGAATGCACCTTCTTAATCAGCCCAGGCTGGGGGATGAAGGGATGGAGAGCAGCCCTGCTGAGAAGGATTTGGGGGTGCTGGGGGGTGAAACACTGGACCCGAGCTGGCAATGTGTGCTCACATTGAGCCCATGAGCCAACCAAATCCTGTGCTGCATCCCCAGCAGCATGGGCAGAAGGTTGAGGGAGAAAATTCTGACCCTCTGCTCCACTCTACTGAGACCACATCTGCAGTGCGGGGTCCAGCTCTGGAATCCTCAGCACAGGGGAGACCTGTTGGAGCACAGCCAGATGAAGCCACAAAAATGATCAGAAGCCTGGAACCCCTCTGTTGTGAGGACAGCCTGAGAGAGTTGGGGTTGTTCAGCATGGAGAAGAGAAGGCTCTGAGGAGACCTTACTGTGATCTTAAGTACTAAAAGTGCCCTATATGGAAGCTAGGCACAGATTTCGTTGCAGGGCCTGTTGTGACAGGACAAGGGGTGATGGTATTAAACTAAGAGAGGTGTTAAACTAAGATTCAGACCAAATAGAAGGAAGGCATTTTTTACACTGAGGATGATGTGGCACTGGCCCGGGCTGCCCAGAGAGATGGTAAGTGCCTCATGCCTGCAGACATTCCAGATTATCTTTTGGGGGGCTCTGAGCAACCTGCTCTAGTTGAAGATACTCCTGCTCACTGTAGGGGGTTGAACTAGATGACTTTGAAATGTCCCTTCCAACCCAACAACTCTACAATTCTATGATTGTTCACCACCCAAGTGTTTTCTAATCACTTGCCTTCTCACAGCTGTGCACACTGGTGACAAGATGGCTTTCCACATTGGAAGGACTTTACCCAGCAAAATCTCTGCAGAGATGAGCATGCACTGAAGTATAAACACAGCCAAGTAACTTTAAGAAGCTGGAAAAGAGGTTGAACCAGATGATCCTTGAGATCTCTTCCAACATAGTATTCTATGATTCTAAGATAAACCTTCTCTGCTGCCAGAGATCCATCAGGCATAAGGAAGTCCAGGAATGGCAGCCCCTGAGTCTGCAGTGGCTGCTCTCCAGCAACCAAGGCTTTTTTGGGAGCAGAGAGGGAGACGGCAAAAAGCAGCCCAGCACCACTTAGAATTTCTGCCTGCAGGGCACTCAAGCCAGAGATGCCTTCATATGTTTTTAAAGGCAGGCAAATGGCAAGCAAAGCATCTTTCCAGCACTCCTACTCCGAGACATCTCTAGCTGTTATCACCAGCTTAAGGGACAAAAACTTCACCAGCAGGTGAAACTAGTTTATGATGGGGATGAGGAAAAGGAGGAGTTAATTCAGATTCATCAACCCACCCACCAGCAGCTCTGGGGGCCAGCGGCTCTGAGGGAAGGCTGGGGGGAGGGGACAGGACATCCCAGAGGCACATCCAAGAGAGGATGCCTTTTCAGCATCAACTGCCTCATGGAAAAGAAAAAGAAGAATAAAAAAGCTTTAAAATAATAGAGTGAGCAGAGAAGTGGTGAAGGGAAAAAGGGAGGGGTGTGGAAAGAGCTGGGCTTGCAGCCTCTGGCTGGGTAAGAGACTAATTCCCCCCCTGCCTGACTCCATCTAATTACCCTGTTTCCTCTGAGCTGATTGGAAAGTGGCCTTGGTTCTGGAAAAGGCTGTAAGCATCTTACATGCATCTGTTCCACCTAATCCCCAATAACTAGTGCCTGTGTGTTGGGGGAGTGGAGGAGGAGGAGGAGGCGGTGGAGGACAAGCAGGGAAGTGCCAGGAAGCGTTTCCCATGTGGTAGTGAGCAGGGCTGGGGATTTTCAGGGGGCTGACGCTGTTCCTCTTCTGCCCCTTTCACAATCTGGAGGCTCTTTCCTCCTTCCCCTTGCAAGGAAAAGAAAATCACAAATTAACCAAACCAGAAAAGGGCAGGGATGGGATGAAGGAGACGTTTTGCTGAGCCTCACCACAGTTTGGATCTGTTTAAGCCACTTTTTTTCCCCTTGCCCTAATCCTGTATTATCCTTTAGGAATGATGTTCAATTCCTGAAGGAGAGGGGGGTAGGAGTTAGGAAGTGCTCTCCAGTGCCCCGCATGGTTTGCCCAGGAATTCAGATTGTGCTTTGTAATGCGCAGCTCCAGGAAGGGGCAGAGGGACAATTCTGCAGCCCAGAGTAGCAAAGGCAGGCGTGTTTTCAGCAAGCTCTTCCTAGAGTGAGCTAATCCAGTGCGAGGAGAGTGTGGGGATAAACAGCTCTGTTTGCCAGTAAAGAAAAATTGTCACATCTGGAACTGACACAACTTAGGAGGAGCCAGGAGCCACCGTTTTGTTCTGCTCACGCTGCCTGGTGAAAACACGTCAGCGCTGTAAAAGCCTTGTGAGGCAAATGCACATAGGATGATGCCCCAAATGCACTTGCCCTGGCACCAGCAGAGGACACTAGGCTCAGCCTCACATCTTGCTCAACACCCTCAACTTTGCTCCAGCCCTTGGGAAGGGAGGTTTTTTGGCCTCCAGCACAAGCAGCTGGCCCTGCCACTGCCATATCTCAACATGACAGTCCCAGGAGACTCCCATCTAGGAGGGGGACCGACTGTGACCACTGCACACCTCACAGTGGACACTAACCTCCCCACCAAGCTCAGCCCACACAGAGGAGGGCTCACTACTGAACACTTTGATTTCAAAAAGGTTTGTTGCTCCCCTATGGGGTATTTCTTTCCAAGTGCATTCTGCATTTATCCTGCCAGTTTTCCACTGTTTTGCAGTGGGACTTTTGCTGTTGCAAGCTCCTCCTGCCAAAGCCTCCCCGCTCATCCCTCAGCACACTAACTATGCCAGAGGTGGTGACAAGTCCTGTGTGCTGAACTGCACTTGGTTATCATAGGAAGCCTTTGACCTCGTCTCAACAAAGATGCTGGGAAGCATCCTGCAAAAGATCAATGGTATACAAGAATCCATGCACTGGACCCATCCCATACAGTGATGGTGGAAATAAACTAAGAGGAAGAAAACTGAAGTCAAGCTGAGATGTTCACCACTGGTGCTTCACACTTGCACACAGTCCTTAAGGATGAGCAAGGCAGAGCTCAACATCTTTTCAATCTTTTCCAAGTTGTTTATTCTCTCATTTTGTGTCACCAAGCATGAGTTTCCCAAGAAATCTGCTGCCCACTGACTTTCATGATCAAGTCAGCCTGGGTAGGAAAACAAGTACAAGCACAGAAGCCATCTCTCTGGTGTACTGGTTGCAAAACATTGTGCAGAGGTAAAGACCTGCAGGTCACCATGTGGAAACCCAGCTGTGATTTACACCTCCTCCCCATCCTCCCACTGAGGTGGGAAGGGCTGCCACATCACCCTGGGAGGACCAGCAGCATCACTGCTTGCTTTGCAGGGTGGAAACTCAGCTTTAGTGAACCGTCCATCTAACCAAATCATCCAGCAGCAGATCTGGTGCCCAGAGTCCCATCAGCACACACAAATGCATGTCAGGGAGCAAAAATCACACTGGGAAGGGATGGCTGCCCAGCACAAGGTGATGGGAGATGGGGAGAGCCAGTTGTTTTCTGCCTCAGCTCTCATGACAGACTAGAAAAGTGAAGTGAAAGAACACAACGGGAAGCTGCGAGGTCACACTTCACTTGTAGCACTCCCCTCCCAGTTCACAGGCTTATCTTACTCTGTTCCTCACAGAATCCCAGCATGGTGGGGGCTGGAAGTGACCTCTGGAGATCATCCAGTCCAATCCCTCTGCTAAAGCAGGGTCACCCACAGCAGGTTGCTCAGGACTGCAATGTCCAGATGCATTTGGAATCTCTCCAGAGAAGAAGACTCCACAACCTCTCTGGGCAGCCTGGTCCAGGGCTCCAGCACTCTCACAGTAGAGAAGTTTTATCTCCTGTTCAGATGGAACCTCCTGGGTTCCAGTTTCTGCTCCCATTCCAGCTGAAAAGTGTGATTAGAAAAAGAAGAGGGAGACAACACAGGATGAGAAGAAAACAGATTTCATGGAACAGCCAAACTAACACCAATGCCAATATACAGTTATAGTCACTCCAGTGAACATACAGCAGTCGCAATAAAAGCATTCTTAGGAGAACAAGGAGCAGAATCAGCCCAAAGAGAACTTCCTGTCCTCACCTCCACCGCCTGTGGCCCATGTCTCAGTGAAAACAGGACACCCTTTATAAGGGTGTTTAAAAAAAAACAGAAGTCTTTGTATGACAAATAGCACATGCTGCACATACAGATGTGATGGGATTAAAAGCTGCTACAGGAATAAATTCCCAGTATCCCAGATTCCTGCTATGCATATGGCTCAGTCCTCCCAGCTGAGATGCATAAGACAAGGGCTATATTCTGTGACAGGGCTTAGCATGAGAAGGATCTCTATGTTCTACTTTGCTCTCACTGAGGTCCTATTTTTCTGGGATGAAACCTTCATAAATTCTCAGTTTGGGAACACTGAGGAAATATACTCTAACACCCTTCC
Organism: Tricholaema leucomelas; assembly: GCA_013400475.1. Taxonomy (NCBI): domain Eukaryota; kingdom Metazoa; phylum Chordata; class Aves; order Piciformes; family Lybiidae; genus Tricholaema lacrymosa; species Tricholaema leucomelas. The sequence goes on from WAAF01000667.1 coordinate 60,987, forward strand.
CTGGGGAGAGATTGCAGCTGCCCAAAGCTGGGCCATGGGTGCAGCATCAGTGTGCTAGTTTGAAGCTAGCTAGAATGTTTTGGGGAGAAGAACTAGATTACAGGCTGTGAAAGAGAAAACAAGGGTGATGTCTACTTCACTCATAGGCTTGCTGAGATGTGTAAGAACAAGAATCCAAGCATAGATAGGGCACTTCTTCCTGGGGCATTGCCTGAGCTGCATTTCTCTCTAGCCTCTCTGCCGTCTCTCTGATTAATCCACTTTGCTTCCTAACCCCCTGGCTGAACCTCCATTCTTCCTTGGGACTGAGGTAACGTTGAGAGGGGTGGGAGAAGGTAGAAGGGTGGTTGGGAGCCCTGCCTGGGGACTCAGGTTTCTGGGAGGGCTGTTGTGTTTCTGCATTACCTTTTACCTTGTACATTTCTGTCTATAACTGTATATACTGTAAATATCTCCTTGTATATTGATCTAAGCTGTAAATATAAGCCTCATTCAAATTTCCAGAGCTGGCTGAGTCGAGTCTGGGTGATTTCTAAAGTGGGGGGTGGGTAACACCCAAACCATCACAAGCAGCACAGTCACAGCTCACCCAAGGTCATTCCTTATCATCTATCCCAAATGAGCTGACTAATCCTTGATAGCAATGTCTTATTTTAATTATCTGAACTCTGTTAAGGCAGGACAGAATCCCCTTAAGTCCTCTAATTCTAGGGGCTGGATTTCTACCACACCTCATGTCTTTTTCTTCCTTTCAGTCTTGCACTCTCTTTGCACTAAATCACACACCACAAACCACACCTTGGGAAAATCAGTAACTGCAGGTGCCTGGCCTGGCCAGGGAGGAAGCTGATCTAACGTGGAAGGCAGAACTACTTTAAAAGTGTCCCTCCAGAGCTCCCTTCCAACTGAAGTGTCTTTGAGATGAAGGGACTGTACTACTCAAACAAGGAGAAACAAAGTCAAAACTAGATGAAGCTGGGCTGGCCCAGGGCATGGCTGGAGCATTGGGATCCACTGGGAGCCTGGAGATGCCTGCAGTGGTGTAAATCAGAAAGAGTTCAGCCGGTCATTGAGCATAACAGAGATCTAGGTTTTTGCTCTGTCTGTAGCTTACTCAGCTATGGATTGATAACTAAACATTCATACAGTACCTTTCACACCAGGGCTTGGGTCTCCTAGGCAGCAGTGAGATGATTAGAAAAAAGACCAGTTTAAGGGCTGCTTCACTTCTCATCTTGCTTCTCACTGCCTTGCTTTTGTAATTTTACAGAATCACAGAATGGTAGGGGTTGGAAGAGGTCATCCAGTCCAAACCCCCTGCCAAAGCAGGGTCATCCACAGCAGGTTGCTCAGGATTGCAATGTCCAGGTGCATTTGGAATCTCTCTAGAGAAGATGACTGCACAACCTCTCTGGGCAGCGTGCTCCAGGGCTCCAGCACCCTCACAGAAAAAGATTTTGTTCCTCATGTTTACAGAATCACAGAATTTCTTAGATTGGAAAAGACCTTAAAGCTCATCGAGTCCAATCATTAGTTTCACTGACAAGTCCTTGACTAAACCAAATCCCTCAGCACAATATCTCATCACTATGAATTGCTATGGTTGGACAGGACCACCAGGATCATCCAGTCCAACCTTCATCCCAGCATCCTTCACCACTAGACCATAGCCTCAAGCACCACATCCACTCTTTAGGTGGATGTCCCTAGGTGAAATCTCCCAGGCTCCAATATGTGTTCATCACCCCTTGTCCTGTAGCTGGACACCACTGAAAAGAATGTGGCCCGATGCCCTCACCCCTTGATCCCTGGATATTGATTAGCTTTGAGAAAACCTTCTCTGTCTGCTCTTCTCCAGGCTAAACAGCCTCAGGTCTCTCAGCTTTTCCTCCTCAGAGAGGTACTCCAGTTAATTTACCATTTTTGTAGCCTGTTGGACTCTCTCCAGTAGTTCTCTTGACCTAGGAAGCCCAGACATGGAGACAACACTGCAGATGTGGCCTCAGCAGAGCATAGTAGAGGGGGAGGAGAACCTCCTTCAACCTACCAGTCACATTTTTCTTAATGTGCCCGTAAAGCATTGTCTTTAACTAACTAAATAGATGTGAATATCCTGCTGCCTGCACAGTGACTATATAATTAGACTCAGGAGAAAGATGATGAGCTCTCTAGCTGATATTAACACTTCAGCATAAAGGTACCCCAAACACCACTAAATGTAATGCATAAGCTTCTGCTAATACCCTGCTGCCTCTGATCTCTAGAGGATTATCTTACTCAGGAGCTCTTATAGAAGCTGTACATTGAAAGGGGCCTGAAACAGATACCCTATAATTTATGTTCCTGCTTAGTGACTCATTAAGGAAAGAAATTTGTTGCCCAAGCTCCATCTTTTTTTTTTTTTTTAATTATTTCATGTCCAGGACCACTTTTTCCCCTTAGAAACACAAAGAAAGCTCTTCAATAGATTACATTATATAGCTATATGAAAAAAACATCATTTATAAGTATCATTTAATATCACTTATTCTCTCTGCTCACAGGATCACAGGATGCTAGGGGTTGGAAGGGACCCAAGGAGATCATTGAGTCCAACCCCCTGCCAGAGCAGGACAGTACTATCTAACACACATCACAGAGGAACACATCCAGATAGGCCTTGAAAGTCTGCAGAGAAGGAGACTCCACAACCTCTCTGGGAAGCCTGTTCCAGTGCTCTGTGACCTTTACAGGAACGAAGTTCCCCCTTGTGTTCAGGCAGAACCTCTTGTGCTGCAACTTACACCCATTGCTCCTTGTCCTATCCCAGGGAGCAGTGAGCAGAGCCTGTCCCCCCCATCCTGGCCAGCCCTCAGATACTTATAAACACTTATCAAATCCCCTCTAAGTCTTCTTTTCTCCAGACTAAAAAGCCCCAGGTCCCTCAGCCTCTCCTCATCAGCCATGCCCTCCAGTCCCCTAAGCATCCTCATAGCCCTCCACTGGACCCTCTCCAGCAGATCCCTGTCCCTCTTAAACTGGGGAGCCCAAAACTGAACACAGTATTCGAGATTGGATCTCACCAAATGCTCCTAAATTAGTCTGTCTGCTGCTTTATCCTCACCAAGCATATACACTTTAAGCAGTGCTACCTCACAGAGCTCTTATTTCACATACCTCATAAAGATCACAGTCCTTTTCCTTTCCTCTTCTTGGCATTTCTCCCATTGCTTTTGGGTTGGTTTGGTTTTATTGATGTTTTTTAACAGAGGTTACCACACGATAATGCTGCTTTCCTCCTCTGCCCTCTCCCCCACCCTGCCACCCCATACCTCTTGTGGTTAAATCAGCTTAAACAGCTAGCTGAATGCTGGAGGGAGCTGACCCTTAAATATCAGGTTTGCCTGTATTTTTTCATGAAGGTATTTATTTCTTTCAATTGTAGGTGGTCTCCTTAAGCCAGCAGAGAGATGAGCCTGATGTAGTGAAAAACGGGGAGGGGGAAGCAGCAGCAGAAAAATCCCCTCAGGATGTTTCCTGTGGTAGAACAGAGTAAGGAATATTTCAGGAATGGGTAAGAAATATTTCAGGGCAGCTCCAGACAAATTTGAATCCAAATCATTCGGTGAGGCTCAGTGAACACTGCAAATTGCATGTTTCCTCCAGAGCTCCAAACCACACAACCTGAACCTGACGTGGAGAGAGCAGTGGTGACACTGGCATTTCTGCACCCCTTGGCGCTTGTGAAGAAGGTTGGGTGGTGTGGGGGCTTTTTTTAAGATGCTGGGGTTTTGTGCCAAAGCTGGCTTAAAAAACATCAGCCTGTGCCAACTAGTGTCAGCCAAAGATTGAGACAAGGAGTGAAAAAAGCTTCCTCACTAAAAGTGTGGTCCCAGTGTAATCAATCCTCATGTTTCCTCACTTTAAAAAGAAAATCATAGTCATAAACCGGTTTGGGTTGGAAGGGACCTTTAAAGGTCATCTATCCTAGCCCCTTGGGCCAGGGCAGAGACATCTTTCACTAGATTGGGTTGCTCAGAGCCCTGTCCATTCTGACTTTGAACACTTCCAGTGTTCGGAACTTCTCTGGACAACCTCTGCTAGTGTTTCACTCTCCTCAGTCTGAAGAGTGTATTCTTTCTGCCTAGCCTAAACCTCCCCTCTCTTAGTTTAAAACCATCACTCCTTGTACTATCACTACAGGCCCTGCTAAAAAGTTTCTCTCCATCTTTCTTATAAGACTCTGGAGAGGCCAAGAGATGACAACAGACATGCAGCCTTATTGTCAGTGACACCTTTGATACTGCAAGCATTAGTCCCGGGTTAGCACAGCAGATCATGGGGTAACATGGCAGCTCAGTCACTCCTTGGACATTTTCCTTCAGCAAGAGATGGGCTTACTTGTTGGTTTTGTGGTTTACATCATCAACAAAGCATGTCCTCTGCTGACACTGAGGAGAGAGGCTGTGGGACCCCTGTCAGCTTACTTGATCTCTGTATTTCGTCACACGTCAATGACTCCACAGCCTCCCTGGGTAGACTGGCCCAGTGTTTCCACACAGGAAAGGAGTTTTTCCTCATGTTCAGACAGAACTGCCTGTGTTCCAGTTTGTAGCAATTGTCCCCCCTTGTCCTGTCACCAGGCACCACTGGTTTGCCCTCATCCTCTTGCCCCCTACCATTTAGCTATTAATGAGCATTGAGAAGATCCTCTCTCAGCCTGCTCTTCTCCAGGTTAAACAGCTCCAGGTGTCTCAGTTTTTCCCTGTCACAGAGATGCTCCAGCCCCCTCAGCATCTTTGTAGCCTTCACTGGATGGGTTTCAGTAGTTCCCTACATCAAAAATGAAGCACAGATCTCTTCCACAGCTCCAACAGCAGGCAACTTAGAAAGTTTGGGGATGAAGCAGATACCTGACATAAGCAGACATCTGCTGGGATTCTTCATTCTCTTTTTTCTGAGCCCTTTCCTTTTGGCAAGAAATACCCAAAGTATCTGCCTACTCACATGGAAACACACCACGGATCTCGATCCAGGCTGCTGAGGCAGATTGCTAAAGTTAATTATCAGTGCCAAGGGCTGTGACTGCGAATGACAGGTCAGTTCATGCAGTGAGCTAGCAAAGATTGCTGATAAATGCTTTCTAACTGAAAGGATGATAAAACACTTATTAGTCACTGAGGAGCTTGGAGAATTAGATAGTCCTGCAGGTTTTTTTCACTCTAAGAAGATCAATAAGTGCTAACTTCATCAGCACTCGTTTCCTACCAGCCTAGTCACTGAAAAGGCTCAGGAGGCAGCCTGGCATTACATGGTCACTCCCTCGCTCATGTTAAGGAGACAAATAGAAACGAACATCAGCAGTGTGGATGAAGTCTATTGTACCCTGGAGAACTTCAGGCACCCTTCAGGAACCCTAACTTGTGAGTTAGGGAAACTAAAAAGAACACGAATAACTCCTCACATGCAGCTCCCTTGAAAACCTGGCTGTGTTAACAACATAAATTCATATCATAGAATGGTTTGTGTTGCAAGAGACTTTACAGATCATTTAGTTCCAAGCCCCTGCTACAGGCAGAGACACCTCCTACTAGAGTAGGTTGCTCAAGGTCCATCCAGCCCGGCTTTAAACACTTCCAGGCTTGGAGCCTCCACAAATTCTCTGAGCAATCTGTTCCAGTGCCTCACCATCCTCATGGGGAAGAATTTCCCCCATATGTTTTGTCCAAATAGAGCTTTTTTCAGTATGCTTTGCACAGCATGGTTTGGCCTGAAGCATAAGATGAAGGCTAGTGGACAGTAAGAGTTCAGGTCATTTGGGTCCACATCCAGCAATACCAACAATCTGCTGTTTACAAGCAGTTTGAAGCTCAAAGGCCTGGACTTTGCCCCAGAGAGACCACTACACAGGTACCTTTGTTTCACTGACTGAGGCATTAGCATCGTCACTCTGGCAACAGGACATGGTAGTCATACACGGATGAGAAATACTTTTACATTGTCCCAGGGGAAAAAGCCACCAGAGCTGTCCTCAAAAGCCCCGTGGGTAAGTATGACCCAAAAGTTACCTTCTGCAGCATTAAGTGATGCAACATTTACTGCTAGGAGGGCAGGAAAACAGCCACCACCCATTAGGAGGAACCTCTGCTGCCTTGTTTCCATGCTGTGCAACCCTGGATGAATTTTTTCAGCTCTTTCCCTCTCCCTTCCTGCTCTGTTGCAGGTCATTTCAGACAATGAGATGTTCAGACTGAGACAGCTCTGGGCCTAACACCATGGGTTACTGCCGTCCTAGGAGTAGTAATTCACCACACTCACACACACCACAGTGCTGAAATGAAGCCACACTAGAGTTGGGACACAGCCAAATGACACAAGCCACGGAGCATGTGTGAAGTTTTGCCAGAGACAGAAGGTCAGGCCATTTTTACACCCTTAAGGAGCAGGCACCACCTTATGCGTCAGGATGTGCCTTACTTCCCCCTTTCTCCTCCACCACTACCAACACACCATTTGCACCATGTGGTGTTTAAGATCATCATTGTGAAGCCCAAGATTTTCAAGAAGGTTGCAGCACTCTTGAAATTATGCTTCAGAGTTACTGTCTGTAGTAAACCAGAGGAAAAACAGTTGCACTGGCAAGTGCATGAAATCACTCCAACAATGGCATGACTAGTGGTGCGTGTATTTATGGGTGCAAACAGCATAGAAGCTCTTTCAGTTTCAGATCTCCAAACTGTCAAAAACCCAAATCACTCTAATGGTAAGCTCATTCTTGTTACACTCAATATGTTTTTCTTAAAGCCAAAAGGCTCCATCCACGTGCAGGTAGATACTCTGAGCGAAGTGCACCAGGCAGATCAGATTAGCAGCTCTGCCAGTAAATCTCTGGAATGGAAATTGCAGAGAAGGGACAGTGACAAGCAACTGTGGGCAAAAATTTCTTCCAGGAGCAGGCTCCAGAAGATGTATTAACTAGTAGTGTAGTGCCTACAATATTGCACTAACATTTAAAACAAAGAGTCTCATTTAGTGTCTGGAGTCATCTCATGCTGCTCTCTTTCACTGAATTCCAGTGCGATGGGAGTTGAAGTGACCTCTGGAGAGCACCTAGTCCAATTCCCTTGCTACAACAGAGTCACCTAGAGCAAGTTGCCCAAGAAGGCAATGTCCAGGTGCATTTGGAATCTCTCTACAACCTCTCTGGCCAGTCTGATCCATTGCTCTGGCACCCTCACAGGACAGTTTTTCCTCATGTTCAGATAGATCCACATGGATTCCCATTTATGCCTGTTGACCCTTGTCCCATGACTGTGCACCACTGATAAGAGTTTGGCCTCATCCTCTTGCCCCTCACCTATTGACAAAAGGCATTGCAAAAATCTCCACTTGGTCTGCTCTTCTCCAGTCTAAACAGCCTCCAGGTGTCCCCTGTCAGAGAGATGCTCCAGCCACCTCAGCCAGCCTCTGCTGGACTCTCCCAGTGTTCCCTTTACATGTCCCATGCATGCCTCAGATCTGTGCACTCTCCACATATTATCATTATATACCAAATTTACATGGATGCTGCTATGTATCTCTTCAATGTCTGTAGTCTCTAAGAGCACTCTTCCTACTACACAGGTGCCTGTGCAGGAGCTAAGCTAAGCCTCTCCACATCCATATAAACCACCATACTCCCAGTGTCACAGCAAGATTGTCTACAGGCCAAGGTGGTTACACAAAACTTGAGTATACACCCTAGAAAGGCTCACCAGCCATTTTCACATGTACTCTGGAATAAAAGACACAGAACAAAGCAGAAATTCTTCTCCTTCCCTCCACTTTCTCATTGTCTTCTTTGACCTCAGCAAAGGGCTACCAGTGACTGTAGCAACACAAAACTGGTCCAACACCTCTTCATAAGGCTGCACTGTAAATCACATCAGGCAACTGATCTTTATGTTTGTTTGTTTGATTGTATTAAATAAACACTTTTCTTTTTTGTCTTGAGACATTTCCTCAAGCCAGTTGCAGCCACAGCCTAAATTCACATCCATTCAGATCAATAGGACAACCCCAGTTTTTTGTTTCCTGGGGTGTATTAGGAGGTTCTCCTCCCCCTCTACTCTGCCCTGCTGAGACCTCATCTTGAATATTGTGTTCAGTTTTGGGCTCCCCAGTTTAAGAGGGACAGGGATCTGCTGGAGAGGGTACAGCAGAGGGCTACGAGGATGATTAGGAGACTGGAGGGCATGGCTGATGAGGAGAGGCTGAGGGACCTGGGGCTTTTTAGTCCAGATAAGACTTAGAGGAGATTTGATAAATGTTTATAAGTATCTGAAGGCTGCCAGGAGCAGGGGGGGACAGGCTCTGCTCACTGCTCCCTGGGATAGGACAAGGAGCAATGGGTGTAAGTTGCAGCACAAGAAGTTCTGCCTGAACACAAGGGGGAACTTCTTTACTGTAAGGGTCACAGAGCACTGGAACAGGCTTCCCAGAGAGGCTGTGGAGTCTCCTTCTCTGGAGACTTTCAAGGCCTGTCTGGATGTGTTCTTCTGTGATCTGTGTTAGATAGTACTGTCCTGCTCTGGCGGGGGGGTTGGACTCGATGATCTCCTTGGGTCCCTTCCAACCCCTAGCATCCTGTGATCCTATGATCCTATGAACAAAGCGGAGCAGATATGAAGAAGCAGGTTTACAAACACGGAGACACTTTGGGAATTGCCTTGTTTGGTGTCTGGACTTGTTTCATACACACTCCTTCTAGTGCTACAAGTTGTTGGAGGAGGATCTTTCCATAGTGACTTCACTAAGTGAAATAACACAAAGCTGCTTTCTGTGTCAGCCAAAGGGAACCTGGCTTGAAGTGGGGTGCATTTTGCAGTTGAAAGAAGGCTCTTTAGCTTCGGCCTCACTGTGTCATCAGTAATTAGGCATGTACAGATAATCACTCTCAATGGCAATGTCAGATTCAAAATCTATCAGTAAGAATTAGGTAACAATTCTTTTTTAACAAAAGCTCTTCAAAATGATGCTTATTAGCAAAACAAAGTGAGTCAGACTCCTAGATAAGCACTCCTAGATAGCACTTGAGAAGCTTTTGTGATAGGGCTGGGTGCTAGGTTGGACTGGATGATCTTGGAGGTCTCTTCCAACCTGGTTGATTCTATTCTATTCTAACACTTAAATTCTATTCTAATAACCTAGAGAGAATTCATTTTGCTCTAAAGAATAAGCCTGAAACATTTTGGTGACCAGAGGACTACAGACCACTAAGATAAATCCTGGCCAGATCTCCTCTAGGCTGAGAAGTACACATAAGCAGCACGGGAATTGTTAAGAGGAACACCAATGTAGGGAAAAAATCCACAATTCTGTACAGGAATTTAGGCATGGAAAATATATATCAGTCTGCAAGGGGCTCTGGTCCTGTTAGCCTGGAGATTCAGAATGTCTCACCAGGGGAAAACCACAAGGACTGCTCTCAAGGCATGTTTCCTCTGATAGTTGTTTGCATGAAAAGTCATTCTCTGATAGGTTCTGTGGCTAAGATTTCCCACACAAGCAGACAAGAAAAGATGGTGAGCAAAAAGATTTTCGTGTTCCTGTCTGTACTTCCACAGCTCTAGACTCACAAACGCACAAGCGGTCGTACATTGAGCCAAAGGCAGGCAGCGTCGCTCCTCTCGTCACGGGTGTACACGTGTAGCATCGGGTTCCAACACTAAAGGAACACCGCTTGGAAACACTGTGCTAAAGTCAGTAGAGTGAGGCCACTCGATGCTGATCCAAAATACCTGTTTTAAGCATCCAGGCAAGGCATGGCCTCTCAAATCTGAGCAGATGAACTGAGTTAGAGGTAGTTTGCAAAGAATCAAATCTGATTTTTTTTCCTTCCTTCCACCTGTGGCTTATTAATCCACAGACACATTGGGAAAACAATAATTCACAGAATTGTTTTAGTTGGAAAAGGCCTTTCAGATTGTCAAGTCCAAGCCCAGCACTGCCAGGTCGCCTCTAAACCATCTCCCTCAGCACCACATCTCCATAGCTTTTAAACCCCACCAGCACTGCTCCAGGCAGCCTGTTCCAGGGCTTGACCACCCTTCCAGGGAAGACATTGTTCCTAACTTCCAGTCTAAACTTCCCATGAAAACATTTTAGTATTAGACTTTGAAGAGTCCTGTAGATAGCTGGGAGGTTCTTGCAGAAGTTCTGTTAGCAAAGTCACTCTAACAACGCAATTCTTGAGCTGCAGTCAGTAAACCAAGGCTAAAAAAACAAAGAACCCACAAATCAAGCCCACAAGGACACACAGCTGAGTTCATTGCTTCTGACAGCAAAATAGTTTAAGCCAAGCTTTCATCTGAGCATGTGTCCTCAGTGATTTTGGAACTGGAAAGCACCTATTAGATATGTTGAACTGGGGTACTGCCAGTAGCTATTACTTTCAAGACCTTTACACACTGAGAGGGGAAGAATGCATCTGTGAAATAGATACTGCACTATGTGTTTGTGCATGTGTGTGTCAGCTTCAGAAGCAAAAAGCCCTGAATGAATTAGATGTGAAAGATTAGCTCCCTCTGGGAAAACTCCTCCAGAAACCTTCTACTTCTTTTGGAAAATGCACATTCTCGTTATTCCAACCTTTCTCATCTTATACACTTTGGAATTCCAACACGGAGTGAGATCAGTGTTTATGCTGGCATAAAGGATCTCTTGACTTACGGCAGGAACAAGAAATAAAATATCTATATATGCTCTATAGGAAAGCTTATAGGAAAGCTGAAGTGATGCTTAATATTTAGAAATAAGATTGCATAGGTACCAAATGCATCCACTCATAAGAGTGTGCACTTAGCAGAATTTTGACTAAAACATAGTAAGAGGCACTGGAAGACACTGAAGTTGAATGGACACAACAGCTCTATGTCTCTGTTTTCATCTTGCATCCACATCCTGTGGTTTTGCTTTCACCTCCAAGCTGGAAAGAGACATGGTTGAAGTGAAAAACAAATCAGCAGCTCCTCCACAGAGTCGGTCTGGTGGTGAGAGAAATGTGGGTGGGATGGAGAGCAGTTCAGAAGATGTCTAGCTGACCACTGGTCACTCTGTGTTGCTTGCTGCATGCCTTGACTCCACACACCACACCTTGAGTACTGTGTCCAGTTCTGGGCTACTCAATTCAAGAGAGATGTTGAGGTGCTGGAAGGTGTCCAGAGAAAGGCGACAAAGCTGGTGAAAGGCCTGGAACACAGCCCTGTGAGGAGAGGCTGAGGGAGCTGGGGTGTTTAGCCTGGAGAAGAGGAGGCTCAGGGCAGACCTCATTGCTGTCTACAACTACCTGAAGAGTGGCTGGAGCCAGGTGGGGATTAGTCTCTTCTCCCAGGCAACCAGCAACAGAACAAATGGACACAGTCTCAAGCTGTGCCGGGGGAGGTCTAGGCTGGATGTTAGGAGGAAGTTCTTCCCAGAGAGAGTGATTTGCCATTGGAATGGGCTGTCCAGGGAGGTGGTGGAGTCACCATCCCTGGAGGTGTTCAAGAAAAGCCTGGATGAGGCACTTAGTGCCATGGTCTAGTTGACTGGACAGGGCTGGGCAATAGGTTGGACTGGATGATTTTGGAAGCCTCTTCCAACCTGGTTGATTCTATGATTCTATGCCACATGCAGACCTTTACTTTAGCAGTGGTCCATGGGACCTTTCATAGAATGATCTGGGTTGGAAAAGACCTTTCATGGTCTAGTCTAACTGCCTACAGTCAGCACAGACATCTGCAATAGGAAGAGGTTGCTCAGAGGCCCAAAAAACCTGACTTGGAATGTTTGCAGGGATAAGACATCTACCACTTTTCTGGGCAACCTGAGCCACTGTCTCACCATCTTCAGTGTAAAACACATCATCCTTAGGTCTGGTCTAAGTGCATTTTCATTGGTCCTAATCCCCAGTAGCTGCTTGTCCTTATGATTTTAGAAACTGTTAGCTGTGAGGCAAGAAGAAGGGAAGCAGCCACTTGGCTGGAAAAATAAGCAAAGCCCCACTGCTCTCCTCATGGGGTGGGACATGTCCTCCCATCCACTTGCAGAGCTCTGTGGACCAGGAGCATGAGAATGGATGATGTCCTACCCAGCATCCAGCCATGGGAGATGAGCTCAGCTGGGAGGTGCCTGCAGCCAACTCCCAGGTTCAACCTCTCCATAAGCAGCAATGAAGATTTGTCAGATGAATGGTTCTGCCCTGGAGTTCCCTCTCCTTGGCTGCTATTCAGACCTTAGATCTAATGAGACTGCTGGAACTCTGGACTGGGCTGCCCAGAGAGATTGTGGAGTCTCCTTCTCTGGAGATATTCCAAAGGTGCCTGGACACTGCAACTCTGAGCAACCTGCTGTGGGTGTCTGTACTTTAGCAGGGTCTCTTCCAATCCCCACCATTCTGTGATTCTGTGACCTTCAGGCCACCATAAAAGCCTCATTCATTTTGCTTAACATTCAGTATAAACTATTTTTGGCTTTCTCTTGTAATTTACTCTGAGGCTGAGGTCTTCATGGCAAACAGGAATGAGAAACTGACTTCTGAAATTATTCTACTAAAGCCAACATTGCAGTAAAATAAATTATTTGTATTAGGGAGATTATTCTTCCCCTGTACTCAACACTGGTCAGGCCACATCTTGAGTACTGTGTCCAGTTCTGGGCTCCTCAATTCAAGAGAGATGTTGAGGTGCTGGAACGTGTCCAGAGAAGGGCAACAAAGCTGATGAGAGGCCTGGAACATGAACCCTATGAGGAGAGGCTGAGGGAGCTGGGGGTGGTTAGCCTGGAGAAGAGGAGACTCAGGGCTGACCTCATTGCTGTTTACAACTACTTGAAAGGAGGTTGTAGCCAGGTGGGGTTGGTCTCTTCTCCCAGACAACCAGCAACAGAACAAGGGGACACAGTCTCAAGTTGTGCCAGGGGAGGTCTAGGCTGGACGTTAGGAGGAAGTTCTTCCCAGAGAGAGTGATTGGCATTGGAATGGGCTGCCCAGGGAGGCAGTAGAGTCACCGTCCCTGGAGGTGTTCAAGAAAAGCCTGGATGAGGCACTTAGTGCCATGGTCTAGTTGACTGGATAGGGCTGGGTGCTAGGTTGGACTGGATGATCTTGGAGGTCTCTTCCAACCTGGTTGATTCTATGATTCTATTTCTTTTCTTCCTGAGCAATGGTTCAAGCTGCTAGAGAGAGACTGTGCAATGGGGAAGGTGGCTGATCTGTCAGTCAAGTGGTGTTTTCCATAATGAAATGGTCTGAGGACTCTGGTGCTGGTACATACACACCAGCTGCTCGCTCATGAGATCCTCTGGGCTTCAACTCACCCCTTCTCCTTTCCTTCCCATGTCAGGAGTTTGTCCTAATGTTTCTGAACTTCCCATAGCTTCAGATCCTCTCCCACTGCAAATGAAAGGACTGCAGCAGGGGAAGACCACCTAGCTAAATGTTCATGTCCTATCTCCTAGGAAAAAGTAGAGGACATGAGAGATTTCAGGGATTTTGAAGTGCTGCCTATAATTTGGCAGCTGTTGGTCATGTTCCAGCTCTCTACATGCCTCCAGCTCCTTCACAACTTTGTATATATCTGCAGAATGCTGAGAATTTCTATGGAGCTCTATATAATGTGAAAGGAAAAAAACAGTGAATGCTTCCCAAAGCATTTCAAAATGAGTAGAGGATGCTGTTGAGGTTTGTTGAGTTTTTCCAATAGTCCTGACAATTTACATGGAACAAAACAGGACAGAATTGCTTTTGAGAGCCATCAGGCTTGGAGCACCTCTGCTATGAGGACAGACTGAAAGAGTTAGGGATGTTCAGACTGCAGAAGAGGAGGCTCCCAGGTGACCTCATTGTGGCCTTCCTGTATCTGAAGGGGGCCTACAGAAAAGCTGGGGAGGGACTTTTTAGGATATCAGGGAGTGACAGGACTAGGGGGGATGGAGCAAAGCTGGAGGTGGGTAAGTTCAGACTGGATGTGAGGAGAAAGTTCTTCAGCATGAGAGTGGTGAGAGCCTGGAATGGGTTACCCAGGGAGGCAGTTGAGGCCCCGTCCCTGGAGGTGTTTAAGGCCAGGCTGGATGAGGCTGTGGCCAGCCTGATCTAGGGTAGGGTGTCCCTGCCCATGTCAGGGGGGTTGGAACTAGATGATCCTTGTGGTCCCTTCCAGCCTTGACTGATGCTATGATTCTATGATTTCCCCAAAAGGAAAAGGAGAGAGTTGTTTCTCACTGGATTTGCAGCAGTATTGAAGGTAATGTGAATCATGTTGCAATACACAGCAAACTCCTAGTTATGAGTCTTCTCTGTACAGAGTGTTTCTGTCTCTAAGAGAGGATGACATAGCTCGTGAGTAGATCTCAAGTGGTGGAAACCCACTTCAGCACAAGCCCCACTGAGGCCCTTGTGGCCAACACAAGCCCCCTCTTCCTGGCCACAGAGCACAAACACAGCTCTGACATGTTCATCCTCTGCAGGGCAGACGTGATGAGACCTGGAAAAAGGACATGGCTCAGCCATAGAGAAGGATAACCTGGTTGCATAGAATCACAGAATCATTTTGATTGGAAGAGACCTTTAAGATCATCAGGTTCAACCATTAACCCAGCACTGCCAGGTCACCATTAAACTATGCCCCTCAGTACCACATCAGCAAGGCTTTTAAAATCAGGGGTGGGGACTCCACCACTTCCCTGGGCAACCTGTTCCAGGCCTTGACAACCCTTTCAGGGAAGAAATGTTTCCTAATGTCTAACCTAGACCTCTGATGGTCAACCTGAGGCCATTTCCTCTTGTTCTGTGGCTGAAAGCAAACACAGACCCCTCTGCTAAACCTGCACTTCCAAACAGTAAAAGGCTTCAATGAAACAGAAAGAACAACAATGAACTTCAGCAGCATGAGCAGAGGTGGAAATCACTTAGCAAGTGTGCATGGTGAGAATTCAAATGACTCACAGGAGCAGCATCTTTCATTCTTTCCAACCATCAAAACCAGCCCTTGATCCCCTCACCCCTGGGCGGCTGCACACCCCAGAGGAGTCTCAGGTTCCAAGTGCCAGAGGTGACCATGAGGCACCTATGAAGACAACTTTGATCTTTTTCTATCTTCTGTAAGAATATGGTGGGAAAGACAGAAAGGGAAGACACCACAGAGGTGCACATAAGTCCTCAGAGGTATTGCCCACCACTTGAGAATCCCTTAAACATGGAAGAGAGCTTCCAGTGCTGGCTGCTCAGCCAGCTTCTTTTCCAAGGCGCTCTTTGGGGCGACATCTTTCTACACATAGCAAGGTGCATCTTTTAGCCTGTTCTGTTCTGGATTAAGGGCTTAGTCAGCACTTATTTAATGACATAGTTCCTTCATTTCTCAACCCCAGTCACACACTGAAATCAGATCAGCCTTAGTAAAAGAACCAACCAACCAACCAAAACAAAACAAACCACCACCTTGTCATTCTTTCCCAGTAGCAACAGCAGAATCCTTACAGAAGAATACAGCTAAGAAATAAAGCAGCTTATTACACTAACATAATAATATACACCTAGGAGATTGCTACCAGAATCACAGCAGCAGTGTTATACAAAGCCAAAAGTCAGAAAGGATTGAAAGAGGCTCACCAGTTACTGAATCCATGCCTGGGGGTACATTGCAGAAATTATAAAACACTGATATGTGATTTTTTAGTGTGTGAACAAAAATCTAAATTAAAAGGGAAATGACCAAGCAGTTTAAGAGTGAAATAAGATGGAGCTTAATTCATTTGCAGGTGAAGCTTAATTCATTTGGAACTATACAAGTCACAAAGCTGAAAAGTAGCCAATGGGTTTGCTTTCTGCAGCAAAAGAGGAAAGGAGTGGATGATACAGTGAGGGTGTGAGACACTGGAACAGGTTGCCTAGGAAGGCTGTGGATGTCCCCTCACTGGAGGTGTTCAAGGCCAGGTTGGACAGGGCGTCAAGCAACCTGGTCTAGCTGAAGGTGCCCCTGCCCATGGTGAGGGGGTTCACAGGATCACAGGATCACAGGATGCTAGGGGTTGGAAGGGACCCAAGGAGAGCATCGAGTCCAACCCCCTTGCCAGAGCAGGACAATCCTATCTAACACAGATCACAGAGGAACACATCCAGATAGGCCTTGAAAGGCTCCAGAGAAGGAGACCCCACAACCTCTCTGGGGAGCCTGTTCCAGTGCTCTGTTACCCTTATAGGAAAGAAGTTCCCCCTTGTGTTCAGGCAGAACCTCTTGTGCTGCAATTTACATCCATTGCTCCTTGTCCTATCCCAGGGAGCAGTGAGCAGAGCCTGTCCCCCCCATCCTGGCAGCCTTCAGATACTTACAAACATTTATCAAATCCCCTCTAAGTCTTCTCTTTTCCAGACTAAAAAGTCCTAAGTCTCTCAGCCTCTCCTCATCAGCCATGCCCTCCAGCCCCCTAATCATCCTCATAGCCCTCCACTGGACCCTCTCCAGCAGATCCTTGCCCCTCTTAAACTGGGGAGCCCAAAACTGAACACAATATTCAAGATGAGGTCTCAGCAGGGCAGCGTAGAGTGGGAGGAGAGCCTCCCTTGATCTGCTGGCCACACTCCTCCTTGGAACTAGATGATCTTTTAGAATGTTTTGTATTGGAAGGGACCTATGATTCTGTCCCGAGGTGACACCATAGCATTTCACATCTGATCTGTGGACTGCTCTCATGGGGCAGGGACTCAGGTGACCTTAGATGAAGGAGCTAGGGTTGTCCTGGCTGGGGGAAAAAAAAAATGCTCCAGGGCAGTGTTACTGAAACTTTTCAGTAGTTAAAGAGGCTGATAAGAAAGACAGGGACAGACTTTTTAGCAGGGTCTGTTGTGGCAGGATAAGGAGCAATGTTTTTAAACTGTAAAAGGGCATGTTCAGACTAGACAGAAATAAGAGGTTTTTTTGCACTGGGAGTGGTGAGACACTGGTCGAGGTTGCCCAGAGAGGTGATAGATGCCCCATGCCTTCAAACATTCCAGGTCAGGTTGTTTGGGGCCATAAGCAACCTGCTCTAGTGGAAGATGTCCCTGCTAATGGCAGGGGGGCTAGACTGCATGATAGAATGGTTTGGGTTGGAAGGGATGTAATATAAACCTCCTCTGACAACTTTAGACCACTTTATTTAGGTCTATCACCTGATATTAGGGAGAAGAAACCAGCCCCCACTTTGCTACAACCTCTTTTCAGGGAGTTGTGGAGAACAATGAGGTCTCCCCCCCCTGCCTCCTCTTCTCCAGATTAATTGACCCCAGTTTCCTCAGCCACTCCTCACAAGACTTGTTCTCTAGACCCTTCATCAGCTTTACTGACTTTCACTGGACACACTTCAGTGCCTTATTGTCTTTGCTGCAGTGAAGGGCACAAAACTGAACACAGTATTTGAGATGTGGCTTCACCAGTGCCAAGTGCAGGGACACAATCACTTCCTGACTCCTGCTGGCCACATTATCCCTGATACGGGTCAGGAAGCTGTTGGCCTTCTTGCCCACCCGACCAGACTGCTGGCTCATGTTCAGTCAGCTTCAAACCAGCACCCATAGGTCTTTTCCTGCAAGGCAGCTATCCGGTCACTATGCCCCAACCCTGTGGCATTCTATGGGGTTGTTGTGACCCAAGTGCAGCACCCAGCACCTGGCCTTGTTAAACCTCATACAATTCACCTCAGCCCATCGATCCAGCCTGTCCAGATCCCTCTGCAGAGCCTTCCTACCCCCAAGCAGAACAACGCTCCCACCCAATTTAATATCATCTAACTCTCGCAGCCTGACCCTGTAAGAGAGGTCCTCCAGCCCTCTGATTGTCTTCATGGCCCTCTTCTGTATCCACTCCAACAGTTCAACATCCTTCTTGTGGGGGGACCCAGAATTGCACTCCAGGTGGGGTGCCATGAGAGCAGAGTAGAGGGGGAGAAGCAGCTCCTTCAAATTCTTGGTCATGCTTCTTTTGACCCAGCCTAGGACATGGTTGGCCTTCAGGGCTGCAAGCCCACATTGCCAGCTCATGTTGAGCTTTTCATTAACTGTAATCATGACTAGTTGAAGGCTCAACTGTAATCAAGGATGATTAAGGTGCTGGAACACTGCCTTCTGAGGAAAGACAGAGACCTGGGGCTTTTTAATCTGGAGAGGAGAAAACTGAGAGGGGATCTAATAAATGCATATAAATATATGAGGGCTGGGTGTCAAGAAGGAAGGGACAGCCTCTGCTCACTTGTGCCCTGTGGTAGGACAAGGGGCAATGGATGTAAACAACAGCACAGGAAGTTCCACCTCAACATGAGGAAGAACTACTTTATTGTAAGGGTCACAGAGCACTGGAACAGGCTTCCCAGAGAGGTTGTGCAGTCTCCTTCCCCTTGTTCCTGTGAGCCCTGGGAGATGATGGGCACACCAGAACTGCTGTGTAAAGGCTGCAACAACCTTCTCAGTAACACTTCAACTTTGAGAGGTAGGTGAGCTAGCAAGAAACCAGGGAACTCCCTGTCCCACCTCTATAGATCCACTCCATTGCTTCAGAGTGGCCCACCCAGGTCCCTTGTACAGTTAGCCTCCTCAAACTGGTGTAAAGCCTGTTGGTTTCCATCCTACCCTTGTCCTTGATCCCTCCTAAGTACCCTCAGCACAATGGCCAGTGAAGAAAAGGACAGCAAGGTCACTCAACCTCAAGCCAGTTTCCTGTACCCTGAGGGACTCTCTGAGATCTCCAGATCATGCCAGACAGTCTCCAGAAGTCCAGGTCTGGGGACCCAACAACTCAGACAGCAGCTGAATGGAGAGTCTGGTGGAAATCCCATAAAATAAATTATGAGCCCACAGAGCAGGATTCCCACTAATTAGTTAAGCAAACCCTACCCACTGAGACTTCTAAGACAACTTCATGGCCTCAGCTTCCAAAAATTCTGCAAAGATGCTGAAAATTTGTCAGGGGCACTCGGCTCAAAACTGGGATGATTTACAGCACTCTTCTGAAGCATGGTGTGCTTTGGCCTGCAGATTTTTGCATGCAAAACAAAATCTGAATGCAAATAATAAGTAATTTCTAGAAAATATCTAATGAATGGCTTTGGGAATTGAGTCAGGGGAAGCAGGTGAGGAAAAAAAGCAGTGGAATACAAAGGGCTTAAGAAATACCTGGAGCATGCCCAGAGCTTGTGCTAAAATGAAGTGGGATGTAAATAGGGCAGATCATAGAACCATAGAATCAGTCAGGGTTGGAAGGGACCACAAGGATCAGCTAGTTCCAACCCCCCTGACATGGGCAGGGACACCCTACCCTAGATCAGGCTGTCCAGAGCTTCATCCAGCCTGTCCTTCAACACCCCCAGGGATGGGGCCTCAACTGACTCCCTGGGTAACCCATTCCAGGGTCTCACCACTCTCATGCTGAACAACTTCCTCCTCACATCCAGTCTGAACCTATCTACCTCCATCTTTGCTCCATTCCTCCTAGTCCTGTCACTCCCTGATATCCTAAAAAGTCCCTCCCCAGCTTTTCTGTAGGCCCCCTTCAGATACTGAAAGGCCACAAGAAGGTCACCTGGGAGCCTCCTCTTCTGCAGACTGAACATCCCCAACTCTTTCAGTCTGTCCTCATAGCAGAAGTGCTCCAGCCCTCTGATCATCCTTGTGGCCCTAGAGCTTTTTCTTTTCCTTGCATTCTACCTGTTTAAGGGTCTCTTTAAACAGTTGTAACAGCTAAAAGGGTTTCCCACAGCTCTGGGGGGAAAAAAGGCATCAATGACATTTCTCTCTCCTTTTTTCCCCTATGTGCAATGACATCTGTTTGCAAAGACACGGTGCTGTGATCTATTTGGTGTTGAACTATTAAACCATCACACACATACAATTCATTCTAAAACCTACAAATACAGAGGAAGGGGGAAATTCATTCTAAAACCTACAAATACAGAGGAAGGGGGAAATTCATTCTAAAACCTACAAATACAGAGGAAGGGAGAGGGTTGTCCTTTTTTTTTATTTCCCCTCCCCAAAGAAGCAATCTTAAAGATGTGGCAAGGGGAGAGGGAAGGGAAAAAAAAAATCACCGCAACCAACCAAAAAAAAAAGAACCCCAAACCCTGACACAACCAAAGAGCACAAACCCGAGAGGCAGAAAGACACATTTTAAATGAGGACCAGATGTGGAAAGGGGAAACAACAAAAAAAAAAAAGGCAGTTTGTGCCAACCAGGCTCACAGAGGATGTTTTACGTTTCAGCTTCAGAGCTGAATCTGCAGCGTGCCACATGCTGGTATCCGTCAGTCTAACGACCACGGTGCATTAGAAGCAGAAGGCTGCTACTAGCAGAGAGAAGGGCATTGGTAAACTCAAAGCTACCTCATCTCTCTACTGCTGTCTGACCCTTTGGACAGTTAGCACAAACTGGTTCGAACTCTACTGGTGTCCAAACTTCAGAGCTATTGAAAAGTGCACCTTGGCCCCAGGCCAAAGTTCAGAGTTTTATTACCAGTCTCATGTCTTTCTGTCGCTCACCTTCTATTATCCACCTCTTTTCCTATCTTTTTAGGGGTGGAGGAAACCAAAACAATCAAGCATCCTTACAGCACATCATCTTAATGAATCCTGGTACATGGTACAGACCTCACAGACCTTGTTAATTGATTCCACATCCAAAACTCGAGACTTTGGGCTATTTTTGTTGTTCAAAGCTGTACATTGGCCAACATCCTCTGCATATAATTAACCCCCTATTTCCATGGAATCTCTGCATTAACTTATTACAGACTCTGCTGGTAATGAACTCCTGGGAGAAGTCCACATGCAAACACTGGCCATTGGCCTGACTACCCACGTGGATTCAGCAAAAATTAATCTCATCTATTCGGTTATTCATTTGGCGTCTTTAAATTGGAGGCGTTTTTCTGCTTCGTTTGATGCACACAAAGGACGAAGGATCTGGCTACTGAACTTTATCCAGAAACATCCATGTGTGGAGCAGATTAATGGGAACTTTTCATACCCTTAATAGCTTTACAGCAGCAAAGTAGAACACACAGTTCTCCCTGGGTGACTATAATGCTCTGAGAGACAGGGGAAAAACAAATGTGGCTCGAAGATAGCAATGTTTTGCTCATCAAGTGCTGCATAGTTTAGACATCATTAAAGTGACGTGCTTAGAACCAAACCTGGGAGGAAGTTGAGCTCCCAGGGGTGGGGCTTTTTCATGTCTTTTTGTTGTTGTTGTTATGAGGACTAAAGCTTTTGGACACCAAAATAAAAAGATGTGATAGATAGAGATGTCCCAAAGCAGCTGCTGGCATCAAGTGACCATATGGAAAATAGTAAAAGAGAGCAAACAGGCAGACTAGTAAGGAAAACCAGAAGCAGGGCTTATGGATTTCACCTTTACCTGCTTCCCACCAGAAATGGGGATTTCTAAAGAAAGAGGACAAAACAACCGGTTTTATGCCACTTACAACTTGTAGTGAGCAGCTGGCTGGAATTCAAGAGCACAAGGTCCTTCTCTAGGCTCTGCACTGACCACAGATCAGTCACCTGGCTGCTGTATGACTCAGTTTCCCCATGGGTTAAGCCAGGGTAAGATTAACAATGTTCCCTGAAAAATGCCACGAGAGCTACCAGGGAGAAGATTGTGAGTAACTCTCAACAGACACACTTTTCCCCTGCCTCCTCCCCACTTCGAACTCCTCCTCAAAATATGGGTGGATCTTGGACAGGTTTCAACAGCATCCTTCTTTATACCATGTGAGCATCTCTCTGGTTCATTAGGCTTGCATGGAGGAGTCCTGAATAGGTGTCACAGCATTCCTTGTTCTCTTCTTCCTGCCACAGACACAGCAGCTGCTTCTTGGCACAAAATGATTTTGTCAGTTTAAAACCGTTAAGGTCAATTCAGCTGCACTGAGGGAGCTTCCTCAGCTACACCCTTCCAAATTCATGGTCTAACTTTAGTGGCCAGTACTAGTCCAGTTTCTCACATGAGGTCCCAGAGTAGAAAACCTGCCTTTCCCATACAAACACCTCCGTGCCTTTCATCCAATTTCCATGGAATGGCTTGGGTTGGAATGGGCCTTTAAAGGTCAGCTAGTCCAACCCTGCTGCA
This sequence comes from Tricholaema leucomelas, assembly GCA_013400475.1. NCBI lineage: Eukaryota > Metazoa > Chordata > Aves > Piciformes > Lybiidae > Tricholaema lacrymosa > Tricholaema leucomelas. Next base: position 83,078 of record WAAF01000667.1, read on the forward strand.
GTCAGCAGGGCCATCTTCAACTACCTTAGGTTGCTCAGAGCCCCAGACAACCTGACCTGGAACATTTGCTAGATGGGGCATCTAATCCCCTCTGGACAACCTGGGACAGTGTTTCACCACCCTTCATGTAAAAAAATTCTTCTTTCTAGCCTGAATCTCCTCTCTTTCAGTTGTAAAGCCATCACCCCTTGTCCTGCCACTACAGGCGCTGCTAAAAAGCCTGTCCCTGTTTTATACGGCCCCTTTATGTACTGAGAAGCCATAAAAAAGCCTCCCTGAAACCTTCTCTTCTCCAAGTTGAACAAAACCAACTGTCTCAGCCTGTCCTCACAGCAGAGGAGTTCCAATCCTCACATCATTGCTGCAGCTTCCTCTAGACCCACTCCAACAAGGTTGTTTTGGTGCCATTTTGACAAAGAAAAATCATTACTCGGAAAGATATTTATGCATTTCTTCTGTTGGAGGCAGGTGCTCCAAAGGCCCACACTCCTGCCTAAGTCACCTCTTTCTACCATATTAATCATAGAATCATAGAATGGTTTAGGTTGGAAGGGACCTCAAGGATCATCCAGCTCCAACCCCCTGCCATAGGCAGAGACACCTCTCACTAGAGCAGGTTGCTCAAGGCCTCATCCAGCCTGGCCTTACAGGTGCAGACATGGGCACATGCTTCAAGGCCCTTGGGATTTCCCCTTGCCCAGACAAGCCCTCCTCTTCCTAAAAGCCTCCCAGAGATCAGGACCTTGAGTCCACCAAAGGAGTGGCCTGGGCAGCCTAGTGGATGCTGCATAATGCAGTCATTCCTCAAGGGATCACTGCTAGACCAAATCTCTTCTTTTCCCTCCAATACCATCACTTTTAGCCTGAGCTTTTCAGGCTCGTATTGCCCTCACTCAGGTTATTGGAGATTGAGCTAGCAGCTCCCTGCTTACTAATACTCCAACCAGCTGGGTTAAACTTCACTGGCATTTGTCTACATGTATCAAAGTTCTGGGTGGCCACACAGGCATCATCTTCGGAGTGCACAAGTAGATGGACTCAAAGGAAGGCAAGGGTGGTGGTCCAGTTTCTTCTTGGAGGCACTTCTTCCCTCCTGTTTGGCCAGTATCCCCTCCATGCAGTAGGGCAGCAGCCAATTGCTCCCCACCCCAAAAAGCTGTCACCTTGACATGATTTACATCACTGGGAAAGCACCTGGGATTCCAGCCACGACTCTAGCCTTGCTGGAAGGTAGCTGCAGTAGCCCTGTACCCCAAAACACCTTTTTTAAGTGTATCTGGACAGAAAAACTGCTGAAGGGTTGCGGGGGGGGGGGGGGAAGGGAAGTGCTCAAATCTACAGCCTTCAGTGAGATCACTGAAAACCACCACATGACCATAACTTTCACAGCCATGCCTCCAGGGTGGTGTGTACTAGGGTACCACTTCACCATCTCCTGGAGATTCAAAGATAAGTGCCAGCCCCATGAGCAGGCATCCCATGCTTTGTGCCAAGTTTTCAGGTCAGGCAGGCTTTGTCCATCCAGTGGAGGTCTCCATCCACTTCTGACAGACTGCCACAACCCACTGGCCAGCATCACCTGCCACGTAAGCAGAACAAAAAACAAAGAGTGTCCAGAAAACAGGAATCAGGCTTGAGGGCAAAACACAAGAGCCAGTGGGAACTCTGCCAAGACCCACCTACTTCTTCAAAGCAGCTTAGCAAGTTCTTTGCTACCAGTATTTAACCAGTTCATCTAGTCAGCTACATCAGCAAGCATCTCTGCTTCAACCACTCTGCAGTTGCTGCAGGAATGTGATCACAGGATCACAGGATCACAGGATGTTAGGGGTTCGAAGGGACCCAAGGAGATCATCCAGTCCAACCCCCCTGCCAGAGCAGGACAATCCTATCTAACACAGATCACAGAGGAACACATCCAGACAGGCCTTGGAAGTCTCCAGAGAAGGAGACCCCACAACCTCTCTGGGGAGCCTGTTCCAGTGCTCTGTGACCCTTACAGTAAAGAAGTTCCCCCTTGTGTTGAGGCCTCTTGTGCTGCAATTTACACCCATGTGATTGTATCCCATTCACTGTTTAAATTCAGGGGAAAAGAATGATCTACAGGCAATGCAGGCAATGCTGTTGGTAACACCATTGATACTCTGAGTAATTAACCAAAGGCATCAACTGGGATTATAAAACCCCAGTATCAAAAAAACACAGCAGAGACAAGTTTGTGAAGCAGTTTCATCCATGCAAGCCTTAAGCAGACATAAGGAAGTTCTACCTGCTCAACAACACAATTTAAGTCGTTCAGGCCAGCTCTATGAAAATGCATTTCATTGTTGGTTTAGCTTAGAACTGACCTTGAGAGCAATTATTCTGTTTTCAAAGTTGTCCATACAGGGTCCTGTAACAATTTTTGGCCTTTCTTTTGGTCCTGGAAGGCAAATTTCCAAGGGAGCACAGTACAGGACAAATTTGAAATAGAGGTGTGAATTGTATGAGAATTTCTGTGTGGAGCTCTTCTTTTAGAACAAAACCACTCATCTGAGGGACTCAACTAACAAGGAGCAGGAGGCCACAGAATTTCTGAAGGTTTTGTGTGTGTGTGTGTTCTGGCTTTGTATCACAACACCCACTCTGTATGCCAGTTCTGATGCAATCATAGTTCCTTGTAAGAGATTATTTGGGGATTAAACCCAAAGCAAACAGGTATTATAAGGGAAAAAAACTCATATTGCCACATGAGGGCATGCTGCATCTCTTTCAAAAGCTCTTTTTTGTGTTGTTAGCTCTGATTATTGAAGGCAAGGTTACACTTTAAGACCTAGTTTTAGGGAAAGGAAAAGTTGGGTTTTAATTATTCTTTTCTAAGTTTCTTGCATGCTACTTCAGTGCAAAATTATCACAAAATGAAAATAAATATTCTTCACTTCTCTCTGTGGACCCATCATTCTTCTGAGCTGACAGCACTGTAAGCTCTGGTCAAAGAGCAGAGGAAATGAGCTGTCTGGGATCTCATTGCATAATACTCAGGTTTTCACGGGATCACAGCATGTTAGGGGTTGGAAGGGACCTTTGAAGATCATCAAGTTCAATCCCCCTGCCAGAGCAGGACCATATAATCTGGTGCAGGTCACATAGGAATGCATCCAGATAGGTCTTGAAAGTCTCCAAAGAAGGAGACTCCACAGCCTTTCTGGAGAGCCTGTTCCAGTGCTTTGTGAACCTTACAGTAAAGAAGTTCTTCCTCATGTTGAGGTGGAACTTCCTGTGCTGTGGTCTACAACCACTGCCTCTTGTTCTATCACAGAGCACAACTGAGAAGAGTCTGTCCCCTCCCTCCTAACACCCAGTCCTCAGATATTTATAAACATTTATTAGGTCCCCTCTCAGTCTTCTCTTCAGCATACCAAAAAGCCCCAGGTCCCTCAGCCTCTCCTCATAACACAGTGCTCCAGCCGCTTAATCATCTTCATAGCCCTCTGTTGGACGCTCTCAAGTAGATCCCTGTCCCTCCTGAACTGGGGAGCTCAGAACTGAACTCAATATACCAGGTGAGGTCTCACCAGGACAGAGTAGATGGGAGGGAGAACCTCCCTTGATCTGTTGGACACACTCCTCTTAGTGCACCTCAGGATCCCATTGGCCCTTTTGGCCAGAAAGGCACATTGCTGTCCCATGGATAGCTTGTTGTCCACCAGGACTCCCAGGTCCTTCTCCACAGGGATGCTCTCCAGCAAATCACCTCCCAGCCCGTACTGGTGCAATTTATTATTCCTTCCCAGACTCAGGTTTTGTGCCATTTAATATGCAATAACCACAGGAGAGAAAAAAAATCAAGCTATGGAAGAGATACATCTCACCTTTTCATTGAATGGTTGGGGTTGGAAGGAACCTGTAAAGATCAGGTAGTACAACCCCATGCTGTCTGCAGGGACATCTGCAAGCAGAATAGGTTGCTCAGAGCCCCAAATAATCTGACCAGGAATGGGACATTTACCACCTGAGAAACCTGGGACAGTGTTTCACCACTCTCAGTGTAAATAAAATCTTCCTTCCATCTACTCTAAACCTCTCCTTTAGTTTCAAGCCATTACCCCTTGTCCTGTCACAAATGGCATGCTAAAAAGTCTATGCCCAGCTTAGCTACTGAGCACTTTAAATACTGAAAGGGCATAATAAGGTCTCCCTTGTCTTCTGAACAACCCAAACTCTCCCAGCTTGTCCTCACAGAAGAGGGATTCCAGCTCTCAGTTTGCCCAACATGAACAGTTTCCTGCTCAAACAGTCATGCCAAGGAAAAGAGTTGCATCTCTGACAGCCAAAGTTGAGGAGTTTCCCAGCTCTAGTGCTGCACTGGATTTGTCTCCTCCCAGGAATGACCACCATGCACCACAGAGCCCTCAGATCAGCAGATCACCATCAAACCTGCAGTGTACTTTTGTGGTGATTCCTCAAATTGCATGGTAAACCCAGGAAAAAACCCCACATTCTCTGCAAAATCCACCTCTCAGGTTTTTAGGGCCTTCCAGATCATTTGTTGTCTCAGCCCAGAAATGAAGCCAGATGGTACTGACTGTCAGAAAAAGTTCATCTCTCCACCCAAATAGCTGCACCAGAGCAAGAAGGATTCTCAAGGCCACAAACTTTCTCTGGTCCCCAAAGAAAGATTTTGGACACAAAGTGGAGCATGGTGATTAATGAGGGAATAACATCCAAGCTGAGTCATGAGAAGAAATTTTTCCTCCTAGTGACTCAGTTTCCTGGAAAAGTGAGTATTTAAACATGCAATATCCCACCTGAGTATCATGCCTGTATCATCAAAATGAGCCCCCAGAATGTGAGGTTCCTCCCAGCTCTAGCTGATATTCAGATGCTCAGCATGCTGCAGGGCTTGGCCTCAGGGTGATCTGTTAACACCAAACAGGACAGCGTTTTCCCAAATTCCAGAGGAGCAAGGTCACACATCGTGTTTCAGACACTTGATTTGGGCTTAGCAGTCCCTGCCAGAGGAGCACCAGCTCCTGGAACCTTCATCCTTGGCTGATGGAGAGAACCAGGAAGCCACAGGGGTTGCAGACCTGATGGAACATGGCTGTGCAATTTTGGTAGTCTGGGCTTGTGCTAAGATGTTCACCCTGACAAGAGCCACCCCAAGGGAAATCTTTCTCCAGCTTTTCCCTATATCTGAGAGATGTAAGCCCACTCCAATGCTCCAATGCTCCAAGTTGATTTCATCTGTCCAAAGAAAAGACAGACAAGATACAAATGCTTTGATGCAGGTGCAGTAAAGGCCATGTGTGGAGGGAGGAAGAAAAAAAAACCCAAACACAACACAGAATCATTTTAGTTGGAGGAGGCCTTTAAGATCATCAGGTCTGCCAGGTCACTGCAAAACCATCTCCCTCAGCAGCACATCTGCACAGCTTTGAAACTCCTCCAGGGATGGTGACTCTACCACTGCCCTAGGCAGCCTGTTCAAGGGCTTGACAACCCTTTCAGAGAAGACATTTTTTCCCAAGGTCCAAGCTAAACCTCCCTTGGTGCAATCTGAGCCCTTTCCTCTTGTCCTATCACTTGTTATTTGGGAGGAAAGACTAACACCCACCTGGCTCCAAGCTCCTTTCAAGTAGTTGTGGAAAGTGAGAAGGTTTCCCCTAGCCTCTTTTTCTCCAGGTGAATAAACTCCATGTTTCCTCAACCACTCCTCACGAGATCTGTTCTCCAAATCCTCCACCAGCTTCGTTGCCTTCCTCTGGACTCATTCCGCCACCTCAATGTCCTGCTGTGGAGTGTGGCCTCACCAGGGCCAAGCAATTCACCTTTGGCTGGGGAGGAAAACAGGGAAAAGGCACAAAGAACACATGACATCAACCGTGGAAGAGTGGCAAACAGTCATCTTTACTGGTAGCTACTGGTAGCTTCAGAGAGAGGAGGGGTGGGGAAAAGAACCAGAGGGAGATGGAGCAGAGGAAGAGGGGAGGAAGCTCTCAAGATGAGCAGATTGAGGGCACCCTTTCAGAGCCGCATGTTACGTGGCCACAACTCCTTATTTAGCAGGAGGCATCCATGAATGAAAAAAAGGGAACAAAACCTGGACAAGTAGGAAGTAGAAGTCACATTCATACATACTTAACACTGACGTTCATCCAAACAGAGGCTGACCTGCAGCACCTTGGAATTAAGTCTGACTGCCTGGAAGGCTTGCATAGAAAACAGGGGACAGAAAGGCAGACGATAACTTTCTGTGCTTGAGGTAAAAGCAGCCCCAGTGTGAAAGAAGATTGAGTGGGTGAGATGGCAGGGAAAGAGCATCTGACAGGTAAGATGCTAGGCAAAAGGCACACTAACTGCTCCTCAGTCCAGGGAAGGCTGGAAAGACCATGCTCCATTTCACAGCCAGAACCAGCTCCTGGCACACATTTCAGGGGACAAGCAACATGCCAGAAGACAGCATGCAGAGCCCTAAGAAAAAGCTTTAGCTCTTCTTTTTCAGTCCAGAGCTCTTGCTCCCAGTGCAGCAGCATGGCATTGACAAGAAGTCCCAGAAAGCTGGAGGAACATATGCCAGGATCAAGTCAGACATGAGAAGGACAAAGGATGGAGGGATCACATCTCCTCTAGTCTCTCTAACAATGCCCTGGAGCCAGGTACAGACTTTGATTGTAAACCTATTGCCACACATCCCAGTGGGCCTTTTGAGGCCTGGATTAGTGAGAATTCAAGCCTAAGGGGAACTAAGTCATTCTGAACCATGTTCCTTCTGCCTCACCTCTGCCTGCACACTAGCTGAACTGATGAGCTTGTGCAGGACTCTGCAACAGGGCATCCTGTATCAAAGGTGCCTCTATAAGCAGCCCTCTGGAACCCCTTAGCATTTGGTGTCAGTCCCAGTAGTACAGAAATGGGAAACCCACTCTGAGTACCCTTGGGTTTGAAAGCATCATGACAGGACTCCCCCTGCCAACTCCCTGTGGCATCCCCATGGAACACAATAACAATTCCTACCAAGAGAAGCTTCTTCTGACTGGCGCAGCCTTTCATAAGAGTTCTGCAACCCAGGCTCTGTCCCCACTGACACCTGCTCAACCTCAGAGCCCTCAGGGGCTTTGCACAAGCACAACTGGCTGAACTTTCTGACAAGGCTGAGGAGCACAGGCACTCTCATCACACAGGAATTGCTATGGCCCTGTTGACATGGAGGTTGCTGGATGGGTGTTTCCAGAGCAGATTTCCCTCTCTCCCCTGAGGCAGAGGTAATGGCTTTGGTGCAGCCTGTTACCTGTAGCAAGCAAGCATCAGTCAGACAAGGAGAGGCTCTTATCTGGCAGATGGGAAGCAGGATTGGAGAAGAAAAAAAAAGGGGGGGGCAGAGGGGAGCACACCTACAGCACCTGACAGTAATACGTGATGTGTTCCAGAGATATGTGACAATGATGGTTAGGACAGAGACAGGAGGGGAAGGAAAAAAAAAGTCTTTTGGCCCACCTCCAGGGGGAAAGGTTCATTTCTGTCATCAGACTTCATAGTTCAGCCCAGGGAGAAATGCAAACAGCACCAGGTCCTCCCTTCCCAGGGTCAAAGGCATCACCATCTTCCCTCTCCCTGTGCATGCCATCTGGCTCAGCCTGGCCAGAGGCAAGAGGCTGTCCTCAGCTGCCATTGTAGTCGGGTTTAAGGAGAACAGCAGTCTGGTGATCACTGCATCATGTGTGGAATCAGAAGTACTTTTGCCTCGGGCACACGGTGAGCTCAGCAGAAACCAGTTTTCGTGCATCAGATATATTAGAGGGATGCCACACATCCCATTTGGCAACTCTCACAACTACTGCAAGCTTCTGGACAGAGGGACTCCAAACTCTCCGGATCTGGCACAGCACTTGCTGGGCTTGAATTTAGACTCACATTCTTGGCCAGCAGCCCTGAGTGCTGGGAAGGAAGCATCCTTATTCCCCCTTTCCTCCCTCCTCACAGACAGAAGGCATATTGGATCGCTCCTCTCTATGCCTTGCATGCAGAGCTCTGCTGCTCCTGCTCTTCTCCATCCACCAGGAAGAATAATCTCTGCTGGAATCAAAACACATCACCAAATCTATCTGATTTAGTCAGGATCTCCCCCTTAAGAAAGTCAGGGGAACAAGGGCTCCAGCCACACTGGAAGGTTTTTCCATCCCATTAGAAGTGCAAGGTAGCATTATTTCAAAACTAGTTTTGTTGTAACTGTGTCTGCATAACCTTAGGTAAACAGCAAAACTCAAAAGCAAAGATTCTAGCTCATCCACAACAACCACCAAAATAAAAGGGAGTTGGGAGTAAAAAAAAAAAGAACAAAGTAGAAGATTCTAAAGTCTGCCAAATGGAATTCTTCTGAAAAGTAAAAAAAAAATCCTCTACAAGACCAGACCTAAGCCTCAATTTTCACCCCCTGCACAAATGTTAAATGTAATCTGAGTACAATTCTCAGTCCGTGCCATTTCTTGTAGCTCAGGCTTTAGTGTGAGGTAGGATGATAAACTACTGCTCAGCAGACTACAAAAATGCTGAGGGGACTGCAGCATGTCTCTGACAAGACAAGGCTGAGAGCCCTGGGGCTGGTTAGCCTGGAGAAGAGCAGACTGAGAGGGAATCCTCTTAGTGCCCATCAATAGCTAAGTGGTGGGGCAGAAGAGGATATGGTCAGACTCTTCTCGGTGGTGCTCAGCGACTGGACAAAGGGCAACAGGCACAACCTGGAGCACAGAAAGCTCTGTCTGAACGCGAGGGAAAACATCTTGCTGTGAAGGTGCAGAGCCCTGAACAAAACTACCCAGAAAGGTTGTGCAATCTTCCCTGTAGAGATTCTGAAAATGCCTGGACATTGTGACAGGGGAACCTGCTCTGGGTGACCTTGCTTTAGCAGGGGAGTTAGACTAGGTAATCCCCAGAGGTCACTTCCAACCCCCACCAGTCTGCAATTCTGTGAAAAGCAATGTTTTATTTTAACTTGACTCTAAATAAAACCTTAAACACCAATCACCAAACACTAAAATAAAGCCACTTTGAAAGGGACAGCAGCTTTAAACCCACAGAAAACAGCTTTATATACCAACCACAGAGAGCAAGTCAAGAATGCTGTGTTTAAGCACGAATTGCAGGAAGCGTGTGGGTGGCAGTAGCCATCCTCCACTCTGGCTTTAGTGGAGGATGCTGTGACCATTCCTGTGGTTAGTCCAGGGAAATCTCCATGCCCTTGCAAGATGCATCACCAGGGAGCACCCTGCTTTCCAGGGGCTCAGCAGCTAGGCTTGGGATGAGCCTCCTGGAATCACCAGGGACTGAAATGGAATAAGAAGAGCCAGAAATGTAAGGTGAGATCTTGGAGCAAACACAATATATCTTGGATGCTGTACAAAAGTCAGAGAGATCAGATGTCACCCTGTGATTAGGGGAAGATGGGATAATACCAAAGAGAAGGTAGGCCAAATATGTTCAAAGGAAGAAAACCTCTTATGTTAGCCCAGAAGATCTCATTTATGACCTTGGCAACTTCCTGTGGCATCTTACATAAGCCCATCTGCTGCTCAACACAACTGGATGATAATTCAAGCAGCCCAGAGCTTTAACTTAGCTGAAGTTCACAGACTGCTTGATCTCCCAAGGTGAAACATGCTCTTACCTTAAAACACAGCAACAAAACCCTCCTGTCACCACTGCTGAGCAGAGGGAATGCTCCAGGTAGGATACCACACACAGCCAGCTCTCACTGATGTCAACCACGTGTTAGTGCTTGCTACTCAGTGCCACTGACAATAAAGTCCTAGCATAGCACTTCCTCCTTTGCTTCCTGTGCCTTATAACCACACTCTTCATGAATTGAAAACATTCATATCCTTATACTAGGTATAGCCAAGTAAATAACAGTACAGAAGGAGGCAGTGGTGACGATGATGAGGAGCTTTGGCAGCTGTGTAAATGGTTCCAGGTCTGGCGTTTTCCTTAACCACCTCTCTGACAAGAAAGACAGACTTGTGGGGCTTCATATTTAGAGAAGGCTTTCCAACGTGCTGTTAGCTCTTATCTTGACCCAGCACTGCATATGCTATTCATCACAGGCCATGACAGAAGTTGGATCAGCACTAGCAACAATCAGAGGAGCAGAATATTCAGGGCAGGGGAGTGGGGTGTGGAACCCACCAAAACACAATAACAACCAAAAACCTGAAACAAACAAAAATCAACCACCACTCTTTCCTGTGAATCATACCAGTGGTTCTACAGCTTCTACCTGTCATTTGGGGTTATCTGGCTCTGAACTGATGAAAGTACTTTCAGAATATCTACTGGAAGGAGGTCGGCATCCAGATGTATTTGACAGGAGTAAAAACCCATGTAAGCCCTATGTTTCTTGTCTAAAAGTCACCACCTCAAAATAGCTCGTGACCTAGTCATTTTTATTTAGAGAAGAGCCAGTGCCTGGAGTTTGGATCCAAGGCCAAATGCCACTAGAGCTTCAGACTGTTGTTAAGGTAGGATGCTCCATTCTGGCCCAGTTCAGAAACAGGATCACCAGTAAATTTAGACCCAAACTCAGATATTAGGGTGGCCTATTTTTACAGGTTTATGTCACACAATAAATCAGCAGGTTGACAGAAAAGGGCAAGTTTGTTCCTTGATGGGGGATTTTAAACCTGCATGCTAATTTCCTAATTTCAGAAAGGCTGCAGGTTGTTTCTGGGATGCTGGGAAGAATCCCAGGGTCTCATCAGTCCCCAGAAGGAGACCACTGGAGAGCGCATTTTACTACCTGACAATCATAGCAGTGGCTACTACCAATTCTCAGTGTTAAAGCACTACAACACAAATTTACCACAAGGCCACACACACAGCATTAGATCTTGCTCCATTTTGTCTGTGTGTGCAGGAGTTCTTCAACAGTTCTTTATTTCTGGATCAGGAAACCTTTATGAGCTCCAAAACCTCTCAAAAAACCACACATTTTCTTCCTGCTTCCATCCATTTTTGAACAATTCCTTGAGAACAGCAGCTTCCTTCTTTGCCCCAAATGGATATTCTTAAAGCTTTTATGATAAATGGCTGGTTCAGCTTTAACCACAGTGGTACTTACATAATAATTAACACCCTAGCAGTAAATGTGGATAATAATGAACTCTTAGTTACCCAGGCTTCTACCACACTGTGCACCCATCCTAGAGAGAGCTCTTGTTTATACAGAAGGCTGACACAGCTCCAAACACTTCATTTTAGTTGCCCCTGTACAAAGAACTACTTCACACTTGTTTTACACATAGGCTTGGCATGAAATATCCAAGTCTATATTCACATAAAGTAAGAGTAACAGTCTATTCCAGTAGCACCCAGTCCCACACACCTTACCCATTTTCAGACCTGCAGGAAGCAATGCAGGAACTTTTTGTGACTTGTGGACACAATCTGTGAGAAACATGTAACCCTCTACTCTTCCTCCTAAAACTCAGCATAAAGTCACGTAAATAAAGACCTCTCTCTTAAAGGTAAAACGCCAAAGCAATGTCAGCTGGACTAACACCACCTTGTCAGCACTTAAAACTACCTGAGAAGCTTCACCTTACAGATTAGGAAGACCTTGGACCACCTTTTCTAATAGCAAAGCAAGGAGTGCAGGCAACAGTAGAGGACTGGTAGCATGCATCTGGAATAGCTGTAAGATCTCCAACCAGTTCAGCTGTTGGGAAATAAATGTCTGTCCGCAGCCTTGTGGAACTGAGCTAGTCCATCTTCAGCCACCCTTACATAAATCTCTTGGGCACTCCAGAGATTTATGATAAGCACTTGCTCTTTCCTTAGTGTCCAAAACCTTTTCCACCTGCTAAATAACACGAGATTCTTTCCCCTTGCCCAGCCTGTTCACTATCTATATAAAGCCTCTAGAGAAGATTCAGTGGCACCATGGACTGGCTTGTCAGCAGGACACACATGACACCCATCTCTGCATCGTCTTCACCTCCCATGCTAATAACATAACCACACAGCTCTTCAAGGGCTTGGCTGAGATCAGCAAATGAATGAAGATAACTTGGCAGAAGCAGAGTTGTCACAGGAGACTGGGCTGATGATGGTATAGGAAAGGATTTCAGGTTTCCACAATGTCACCCATTCTCTATTACTGGCGTTAAGGCTAATTGAAAAATGTAACATTCCTCTGAACTCATTCATCCTGGAAACCCAAATCACTTGCTGCAAAACACTCAGTCTTTCAGAATTATTTCTGATCAGATGATTTGCTAGGTTAAATTTGGCCCTCATGCTGATGTCTATAACCTAGTACATTTAGAGGACACCTCACGCAAGAATCCTTCAGCCCATTTACTCAGCAGCACAAACCCACTAAACAAGCTGCAGCTTTGCTCATTGCTCTACTGATCTCTCAATTCCAGCTTAAATTCAAGGCTTTGCCTTTACTTTCGAAGCCTTCATGACCTCAGGTTTAAGGACACCCATGATGTTGAAATCTGACTGTTATATTGCTCTGTAACTAAATAAACACCCATTTTGAAGGGTGTGTGTGCCAGGGACAGACATTCCCTCCTGTCTAGGACACAACTATGGACTCCTGGTCACCTGTGTGAGAAAACCAGAACAGAAGAGAAACTCCAGTTTTTCAACCCAGCCTTCCCATCTCTATTCTAACAGTACCACACCCACCAGCAGGAACAAGTAGTCCTTGACTGACAGACAGGTTGAAGCCTGATTTCCAAACGCACACTCCAGTGGGGATTCTCTGATGGTTGTTAAAAGGTGAGTTCAGCTGGAAGGACCTTGATGCTTCCAGTACAAACAGGCTCTTTCATGTATCCATCTGCCTCTGTCTTTCAGCCTTAGAGGAACTTCACTTTCAGGTCTGTAATTTTTTGTCCAAATTAGCTGCTGCTTATGCCTTTTTTGGGAGACAGATCACATAGGATCAAACACACTGACAGACAGAAACACATAGCATGAATTCAGAGGTATTCTTTTTACCATGAAACAGCTATTGGCAAGGCCCTGTATAAAAATTAGGAGAAGAAAAGCATGAGAAGAATGTTGAAGATGTCTTGTGCTCATTTTCATGAACTCATAAAGTAATTCGAGGCACAGATCCAAAAGGTGTTCAACAGCATCTGAGGAGTCATTGCTTCCAATACAGCAGTGACAGTCAGAGACTCAACACCTGGAGAGAATCACACAGTTTCAAATGATGAGTCAACAATGATACCCAGATCTGAAAGAACCTGAGGGGAAAAAAAATCTGCTTTACAACAATTTAAGATGCAGAACAAGTCCAAAAGTCTAGAAAATACCACCGAAACACACCTGAATCTTTGTCCCTAACTTAACTGCTACACAGGGAAGGACCCCCTGTTACTTTCTAATTTCCTGAACACTACTCAGCTGCAACACATATAACTATGTTTAAATTGCCTGCTAACCATGGTACCTCAACAGGGGAGCCAACCAGCTATGTTTCTATACAGAATAAATGCAGAATCCTCATAATGCATCCAGTACTGCATGAACACACACACATCCAAGCTGGTTTTGCCTGTAAAGAAAAACACGTATGTGTGAGCAAGGACACTGAAACAGGTTTATAATGCTCCATCCTATTCTCTTCTGTGCAAAAAGAACATGGGGCAGCTTTCTGGCAACAACTGGCAATAAATCTGTGCCTTTTAAATGCCAGTTGGATAACTTTTCAAGTGGTTAAAAGGTGTGTGAAGGTCAAAAAGGTTGGAAGTCCAGCCAAGGAGGATGAATCTGTTAAACTTAAGTTCCTGTGAAATTTTCACCACAACCACCACTGATCTTGATATCTTACCTACATTTGTTATCCTTTGGGCTAATCTGGTAAGAAGTAAGTGACCAAGGAACCCCTCAAAGAAGAAGCATGGAATCACAAAAGATGCCCACTTCCAGCTTATGTGGTGTGGAGGTTCTATGCCATCAGGTGCTCTCAGGGGTGGATTCCAGCAGTGTTTGGTTTGTCACACCATACCCACTTTTCAAAGTCACAACTGAGAAAACAAAGGCAGCAGCAGCATAAAAGGACCAAAATTTTGGTGAAAACCAACCTCTTTCTAAAACTCTGCTTTCTAAAACTGACAATCCAGAACACAACCAGGGTGCTGCTTCTCTCTGCCTGACATCCCCTGCCCTCTTCGTACATGTGCTTCTCCAGTAAGAGGCACTGGTCTAGAGCATGAGCACAGCCCTGGGTGAGGCTGCTAGAGGATCAGCTCTTAAGAAGGTGTCCAATTTATAATCCAGCAGGGTGAGGAGCAACTGGATGTCTGAATGAATAGCTCTTCTGTGTTCCCATCTCCTGAGGCTGGCCCATCTCTTTTTCTCTCATACAGATGTTATTCTTTTAACTAACTTTTTTTGTTGGTGTTTTGTTGTTGGTTTTTTGGTTGTGTTTTTGTTTGGAGTTTTTTTTGTTTTTGTTTTTGTGGGGGTTTTTGGGTTTTTTTTTGCTCTTTAGGTTGTTTTGTTTGGTTTTGTTGGTTTTTTTTCCCCAGACTGGAAATGCAAAGGGGAAGGAAGACAAGAGGTATCCAGCCCTATCTGCTTGGACATTGCAAACTGCAGCAAAAGAGACAATTTGCTAGATTAACAGGAAATAACCCCCTGCGTTGTTGGGGTTTTCTTTCCCAGGAGGGTTTAATTTCAGTCCCATATTGTAGTCTCAGAAATCTTCTCTGTGCAAAGAGATATCTTTATAAGGATTATTTTTCCCAGATTGCGGGACACCGAGCACTGGGTGGGCCCAGCGTGCAGCAGCTGGGGTGAGGAGGAATGGTGGCAAGACGTGGAGGACGGGAGATAACCCCCGGGAAGCGACTTCCAGCGCCAAGCTCTCACCGCTTTGCGAGCCGCGGCCGGGTGCAGGCTCTGCCCCCGCCCGGCCCCGCCCACGCAGCCCCTCCGCCTCCCGCCCACGTCTGGCGCTGCCCACGGTGCAGCGCCCTCTGCTGGCCGTAAAAACCGTCACGCCGTACCCTGGCACAATAGACCCTGCTAAAAAGTCTGCCCCCATCTTTCTTATCAGCCCTTTTTAAGTACTGAAAGGCCACAAGGTCTCTGGACCCGCCGTTTCTCCGGGCTGAATAACCCCAGTTCTCTCGGCCTGTCCTCACAGCAGAGGCGTTCTAGTTCTTGCACCACTCTTGTGGCCTTTGGGCTCACTCCAACAGGTCTCTCCCATGATGAGGACTCCAGAGCTGGATCCAGTGCTGCAGATTGGTCTCAGCAGGGCAGAGAGGCAGAATTCCCTCTCTCGACCTGCTGCCCGTGCCGCTGGGAGTGCAGCCCAGGATTTGGTTAGCTTCTGGGCTGCAAGTGCACACCGCCTGCCCATGTCCAGCTTTTCACCTACCAGTACCCCAAACCCTTCTCAGCAGGGCTGCTCTCAATCTCTTCATCTCCCAGGCTGTACTGATACCAGAGATTGCCCCAATCTATGTTCCTGGCCTTGTGCTTGGCCTTGTTGAACCTCATGTTCAAACAAGCCCAGTTCTCAAGTTTGTCCAGGTCACTCTAGACAGATCCTGTCCCTCAGGCACATCAACTGCACCACTCAGAGCAGTGTCCTCTGCAGACTTGCTGAGGGTGCACTCAATCCTGCTGCCTACATCATTGATGACAATATTAAACAGCATCAGTCCCAGTATAGGAGTAAGTTACATCTGTAATTACGCTAAGCAGTGTTTTAATGAAGTGTTGTAACTTACTTTGCAGGTCAGAAAGTCAGACCCACCACTGAACAACTCCTCATCCTCAGGGGCAAGACTCAGCACCCCAGTTCTGTGCAGACTAGCAGCACAGTTGAGCATCTCCCTCTCTTTTCTCTGATCTCCAAAGTAGATCTTGGGACAGAGTTTCACCCTGCCCCAGGAGATTTGTTGCAGAACCTCCCATACCTCCAGGACATACATTTGATAGATTTACTTTCCACAGTGATGATCGAATCTGACCTCTCATAGAGAAAATCTGCAGCATGCTGCATTCAGGAATGCCTGCTCCTTGGTACCAAGAGTCCTCCTTTCTGCCTCTACTGGCACTGCATTGTGCAGAATGACTCTTTCCAGTCTGCATGCTTAAAAAAATACTAAAACTTGGCTGCATCTCCACAGGGAAACTTTCCATCAGTCTGTGCTTCCCTCCTTCCAGATCAAAGTGAAAAGTGATCTGACTAACCACTTGATCAACCTTTGTCAGAGTTGAGGGCACCTTGCTCCTGTAGGATTTTTTTATAGTAAGAGTCTCTTTCTAGGACCATTGCCTCTTCATCAGGATGCTGTTTTCAGGATCTGATTTGAGTTGAACTCTGAAAGACCACAGAGAAAGAAGAAGCAGGGAGCATGCAATCAACTTCCTGGAAGAGACACTCGAGCTGTTCCTATGGCCCCCTGCACCTGCAGTCCATCTTCCCTGGGCTCTATGGCTCGTCTCAGCGATTACCAGCACTGTGGGCTCGCAGAGAAGTGACCTGGTTTGAGCAGGAAAACACACTGTTTGATTTTTTTTTCAATTAATAGCCTGCTCAGCAGCCCACATCATGCTCTGTGAGAAATACTAAGTATCTTTAATGGTCTCTTGGTTCAAAATGTTTGGGAGGGCCACTGTTCTCATGGGTTCTATGCATCTGGAAGGAATGCCTGGGATGGAGAACACAAAAGGACAAGCGGGACCAGAGCACCCGTTATGCCATTGAAAGAAATGAAAATAAGATGTCAACAACTTCTGTGGGCCTAATTGTTTCTTCCCAAGCAGATTGTTAGCTTATGTGAATCAGGGTAGCTCCACTGAATGCACCAAAGAATGGAAAGAGGGAGGGGGATAGCCCTGGGATCAGAAAGGCACAATATGGGTCTTTATCCCCATTGCTTGCTGGCTACTGAGTAACATTAATTTACTGCCACCACCAAGAGATAGTGGCACTTAGAGAGATGAAGAGACACAGTGAGGCAAATAGTAAGGCTGAGTTTCTGAAAACACCACCATGCAAGGCCAGCTGAAGGCTCAGGCCTTGACTCCTCTCTGCCACTTCTGCTCTTACTTTGCTCTTCATTTCTATCACAAAATCAAACTACAGAAAATTAAAGTGATTAAAAACTAAAAAAAGTTATTTTCTGGGCCAGGTTGCTTCACTGCTTCACCTCTTTAAGGTGCTCTGGTCCACCTTAATGTCACAAGTGCTTTGGACTAGATAAATGGGAACGAGTATAAAGAAAACAAAAAAGCCAAGTATAAAGCCAGGTTGGATGAGGCTTTGAGCAATGAGGTCTTGTAGGAGGTGTCCCTGCCCATGGCAGGGTGGGGGTGGAACTAAATGATATTTAAGGTCTCTTCCAACCCAAATCATTCTATGATTCTGTGAAAATACAATTACTTCTTTCATCATCAGTGACAGCCTGAGAAGTTCATCAAACTGCAGCCTGGTGAAACTCTGGGAAATCCCACAAAGAGCAAAAGAGAAGAAAGCTGTGCTTTAATTTCAGCAAAACACCAAGCACAGACAAAATTCAAGCAGGCAGGGAGGGAGGGATGCAAACGCACCTAGTCAGACTTCTCCACTGGACCTTCAAGAGAAAAAGAGGTAAAACATCAAGCGCAAAGGGCAGCCTGAGTTCTCCAAACACAAAATCAGGACAAGCCAAATCCTGTCCAATTGCACAACATTAAAGAGCAGTTCTGTGCTCTTTTACCTTGTGCTAAGGGAACAGCAGTGTTCTGACCTGCAGTGATTTATGTGCAGCAAATTTGTGCTCATAAACAAGTGAGAAGAACCAAAATCTCATGCCCTGCTCCTTCCAAGCAAAACCAAATAAAACCACCACAACGTGACAAACAACTCTCATTGCGCTCTTCTCTGCTACATTTGCAAATAATGCTCAAAAATAATAATTGCTTCACATGCTTTACAAACATTAATTAATTCAGCCTGATGTGTCTCCAGCTGGACAGGTGTTATCATCTCCACTGAACATTAACAGCAAGCTGAATAAGACAGCGCTGGCCTTGCCTTTCCTAAGTCGCATCTATTTTTCAGTGCACTTCTGTGCACAGGCAACTTCTGTTCATCTTGGCGAGAGCTGCAAGTGATTAATGTATGTGCAAGACAGATTCTGGGTATCTCAATCTACAGGGCTAAAACTAAAGCCCATGCTTGAAAATGTGAACCTAGAGGACTTGCTCATGGCTGGGCAAGACAGGAAATCTGTTGTGGGGTCAGGAAAATCAGCCAAGTCTTCAGATTCCATGGGGCTTGTCTCCATAAGAACAGTAGGGAAGAAACATAAAATTGCAGCACACCAGAAATGTTCTCCCCAGGAGGACCCTTCAGTGTACATTGTCTTCAACAAGCCAGTTTTAACTCCTCGATAAATTCATCCCTTCCCCACACAGAGATCCACTTCTTCCTTGCCACTGAATTCTGTAGCTTGCTGCCACTTTCTAGACTGAAAGGTGATAGCAACAGAGAGAAGGATGTGGTGACTTAGGAAGCAGCAATAAGAAACCCAAGGGTAAAGTTTCACTTAGGTTTCAGCAGAAGACTTCCCCATGAAGATTTTCTTGTTTTGCAGACAGTGATGAAGTAGTTTCCCTGTGTTTCAAAGAGGGATGAGCTACTTTCACACTTGGTGTGAACACAACTGTTTTAAGCAGACAAAGACAACCAGAATATCTGCCCCCGTTAGCTGGAGCACGATGCCAGCCCAAAGGAGGAGCTGTGTGGTTTCATGCTGCAAATAACGTGCAGGTCTCTCTGCAATGAACGTTCAAGGAGCTGGGCTACAAGACACACATCCTCCCAAGCTAAGGTGCTGCTGGAAAGGATATCCTCCCAGTCTGTGGTTACCTTCCCTTCAGTTCTGCTTTGCTGAACTTTTCTTGATGCTTCTCCACATTCATTCAGTCTGATTGAAACAGTATTTCAATGTTATAAGCTACTACCTAATGCAAGACAGGGAGTGGTCATCCCACAGCCTACTCCTTGGATCTGAAGCAGCAGGAACATCTAGTACCAGAGAAAAGCTGGAGATGGTAATTTGTGCCACAGCCTGCATGAACATCTACAGCTAAAGTACAGAGTGCTCATACTCTGACTTGTCACATGCCAGCTTTCACATGGAGATGAGCCTAGTGCTGATGCATTAGGCTTGGCCAACATTTTGGATGTGGTGAGCAAGAAAGCCAGCAGCACCCTGGCTTGTATCAGGAACAGTGTGGCCAGCAGGACTAAGAAGGTGATTGTCCCCTTGTGCTCAGCACTGGTGAGGCCACACCTTGAATACTAGGTCCTGGTTTGGGGCCCTTACAGCAAGAAGGACATTGAGGTGGTGGAGTGTGTCCAAAGAAGGACAACATAGCTGGTTGGAGAATCAGCGAGAAGAGTCTAGAGAACACATGTGAGAAGCAGCTAAGGGAAACTGGGATTGCTTAGCCTGGAAAAAAGGAGGTTCATGGGAGAACTTTTTGCTCTGCAACTGCCTGAGAGGAGGTTAGACTGTAGTGGAGGTTGGTCTGTTCTCCCAAGTAACAAGCAATAGGACAAGAAGAAACAGCCTGAAGATGTGCCAATGGAGGTTTAAATTAGACATGAAGAACAATTTCTCTCCAAAAGGGTTTTCAAGACCTGGAACAGACTGTCCAGGGAAGTGGCAGAGTCTCCATCGCTAGAGGGATTTGAAAGTTGTGCAGATGTGGTGCTGAGGGCCACCGTTTCATATGGCAATGATGTGTTGATGGTTGGACTTGATCTACAAAGTCTTTTCCAACCAAAACGATTCTGTGATTCTTTGGTTCTATTATACACTTTTTAAATGGTGTAGGCATGCCATTATTTAAATTCTTACATTAGTATGACATAGCTTAACTGGCAAAAACCAGTCTAGGCCAGGCCTGCCAAAACTGGTGAGTCCAAAGGCAGACATTGTGCTACAGTGAATACTCTGTGGTGAAGATGGCAGCCAACCACAGAGTGACCACCCAGTAGGTGCACACACTGCAGAAGAGGGTGAAAAGTCACTTTATGGTCTTGGCAGACTTGAAGGACACCAGAGTAAACATTAACACCTTTTCTTGTCACTTCAGATAATGGACATACATCTGTGCAGGCTTATGCAGAGCCCTTTAGCATAGGCTCTCACATACCCAGACTTAACACCTATTGTCCTGTGACATCAAATCAAGAGTTTGTGTAACTGACAATCTGAAGATTGAATTGAGGACCTTTAGGTTATTAAAAACCACCATACATCCTCCCTGAAAAGCAATTTTTATTTCACAGAATGGGATAAAAGGGCAGCTAGACAAACAGGTGAACCAGCAATTCCAATGGAGCAGTAACATGGGGCAGCAAGCAGATAAGCAGGTGGACCGGAGCAGCCACCTTGCTCAGCTGCCAGCTAGAACAGGACACCTGAATGTGTCCCAGGTCTACCAATACTTTCCAAAATGTGTGGTTCGGACTGGATTGGTTTGGGGTCTTCCCCTTAGGCTTCTGCAATTTCTCTGTCCCTCAGTCTTCCTGTAATCCCTTTAAAATCTGCTGTCCATTCTCAGTCAAATCTGAAAGAGTCTCAAATATAGCATGTCCCTCTAAATCAGCCAGTCTGTGGGTAGAAGTCCAAACTCGTGTCCTACACAAGAAGAAAGGTGTATGAAACCCAGCTGCCAGCCAGTGCTGCCAGTTAGTTGCCACACAACTCCAGCTGTGGTTTCAAGAAGTTGAGGGGATGAACCTGATGTTCATTATAGAGGCCAGGCTTTAGCACTTTGATTGCTCATCAGAGCCTGCTTTAATCCAGACTTTTAAACTTACGGCATGTAGACTTCAGTCTGTACCTGTGTTTTAAAATCCAATATCCTGTCAGGAGTTCTATAAGTCATTAAGATGTAGTTAGTAGTTTTGACTACATTCTCTACCAGGCTATTGCAAAATTGTCTTAAAGACAGCAGCATTGCAGATATCCTCAGTGCAGAAAGGGTGTTCTATAACTCTGTGCAGGGACTCAGTTGTATCTTTTGTGCAATATGATGCCTGATAGTGGTTGGTGGGTTTTTTTTTTTGCTAAAATGCCTTTTTTGGGGGAGAACTCAACACTGAGATTAATTCCATCTAACACAAAAGGAGCAAAGTAACTTGTTACCCAGATAGGTGGTTCACTGATCTATAAATGAGGGAGGATAACAATGTATACAGTATTCCCCGCCTGTTCTCACACACTCCTTCTTGTCATCGCAGAAGATCTTTAGTACCCTGAAATACAGCTCCACAATAAAATTTAATTGAAAGTGTGCTGGAATCATTAACTTTCGGAGCTTCACAGTTTGCCCATCCTTAAATAACACTGGTTATAAAATCCTGTTTGTGTGACAATTTCTTGGCTCTGTGCCATGTAGCATGTAGAGAAATCAGCAATATGTGCAGCAGGGACTTTAGCTGGCTGTAAGAAGAGCACACGCAATGGACTTAGCAGCAAAACACTGACTCAGATCTAGAGACCAGTTATAGCCCCGGCAGTGTTTACTCCATGTAATTAGCAGTATCAAGTGTGTTGTCTTTTGGGTAGCCTGAGTTTTCACATGCATGAGCACCAGCTGTGAATGCAGGCAGGGCAAGAGGCACGCAGCACTCAAAGCGCGTGCAACACTACGGGAAGCACATACGTTTTAAATACATGATCTCTACTGTTAAGAAGGGTTTATAAACTGGTCACATAAATCATCAAGAACAGGGCCAGAAAAGAAGGGGGAAAAAAACTTCTTTCCAAGCACAAATTTTCCTGGATAACTACTTGTACCCAGGACCTTGAGATGGGGCAGACATCTCCCTGGTTGCTGACGAAAGAGCATGAATCAGTAGCTCTAGAGCAGGGAAGCCTCTCACCAAAGTTGCTGTGCATTGCTCCAGGCAGGAGAAGGCTGTTGATGCTGTGCTGGGGCTGGGATGAAGATCAGGCTGGCATTTGAGGTGGGGCATGCCTGGGAATGCCGTGCAACATTCATTTTAGGGGCAGGTACTTGCTGAAATTCCAATTACAGAGAAAAATGGCTGAGGCAGAACAAGGCCCTTTTTGCCATGCAAAAAGCTGCAGCTTTTTTACCTCGGGGTAATGTTTCTGACCTGTCCCAAGGTAAAAAAAAATACAGTGGAGCTGAGCAACTTTAACCTCACTGCAAGGCAAACCAGGCAAGGTCAACAACGGGGCTGTGCTGCTGGCAGGAAAGACAGGCTCCAGTGTCTATTTTGAAGTAAAGGGTATAAAAGGAGATTTGTTTGGGGTTATTTGCCTCCTGTTCTCCCTTCTACATCCCCAGAAATTGCCGTGTCTGATGGGCTTTCTTGTCCTCTACCTCCAGGCTCTCACTCCACAGTGCAATGCCTGGAGGCCCCAAGGAAGTAGAGAGAGAGACAGTGAGCCGTTCTAGCTGCAGCCTGGCTCCTCCTCATGCCACGCTGTGCTGCTCTCCCAGGCTCTCCCAAGATATTCCCCTCGCATGTCTATTTTTGTGGCTGCAGTAGGTGCCTGAATAAAGGCCATCTTAAGTAACTGTCTTGGGCTGCTTGCTGGCTCCTGCCCTTGGCATGCTTCCTCATGCTGTCCCTGCAACCTAGGACAGCTTAGGACAGCCTCCTCACCAGACTCCTCCAAGCCATTTGAAACCTGCTACATACACATTTGCTTTACTGATTTGCAGTATCTGTTCTGTAGCAAACCATTCCTTAGCCATAATGTGAAGCCACCAAAGGAGGGTGCTTGACCAGGGTCAAACAACCTTAAGACTTGCCTCACAACACAGAAAATACAGTCTCCTCGAGCAGAAAATAAAGCACCTTGAAACTGGAGCAGCTGCAACTAGGCTTGGTGTCTGTACCAACCTGTATCATAACATTTCACCTCCCTTCCTCCTCTACCTCTAGGAAGTGTTATAAAAAGCTCCCCAAACAAGCATTTTGATTAATAAATATTCACTAGAAATTACTGCAATGCAATATTTTTATGCAGTACATTGAAACAATACATTCTCCTCCACAGTTACTGGAAATATCTTGCAGTTTGTGATTTAGATGGGATTTTTGTAAGCCTAGTAAGAAGTCAAAGTCTTTTATGGAATAAGGCATATGTTGCTCACCAATAATCACTCTTTACACAGCCTAGGATTTTGTTTCAGTTGTGTCTTCCAACACTAGGAATGGGGATGCTACTATTTAAGTAATAATCTATCCAACAGTATTGCAAATATTCACTGTTCTTTAATTTCTTGAAAAGCTTTGAAGAGGTGAAAAATGCTTTTGAAGCACAGCTACTGCTGCCTGTTCAGAAGCGTATTTTATCTCAACCACAAGATTTGGTTATCTCAGTGAAAAATACTGTGCTCAAAGTTAGTTTTAGCAGTGTCTACATCTATCACTGTTGTTCTGCTTTTATTTTCATACTGGTTATTGTCTTAACTTTTTTTTTGCTCGTTTCCACTTCAGAATCTGCCAGTGACAAGACCACCTCATGTAGTTGCTGTCATGGTCACAATAGAGGCAGGGAGGCTCAGTGTATTCTCTCAATTCAAACAAGAAGGCTTGATCAGGGAAAGAAATGAGGGTGTGCAACCTCATGTCCTTACAAACACCCTAAAGGTATGTAACTCTTTCTTAACATTAGGCATCAACTCCCTGATGTGCAGAAATACCTGAGAAAGGTTTAAAGATGCTTGAGGTAAAGCTACTGGCTTAATGCTGGTAGCACACAGGACAGCATATGCTAATTTAAAGGTTATATAAATAATAACAACTATGTTTTTGAGCCCTTTTCTGTGTAAAACATTAGATTAATTGAGAAGTATGAACATTTCATTCAAACTTAGGACTTAAAAATGCAGGTGCACCACTCTGCACATTCAGAGAGAGAATAGCTGGAAAACCCACATTTTCTCTGGTGATGGAAATAATGTACCAGTTTTGTGTCATGTTCTTTTGAGTCATTATTAATCTATTCTGCAACGAATTTTGTAAACATCTGTACAGCACTGAAGATTTAAATGACACTGAAGATTTAAATGACACTGAAGATTTAAATGACACTGAAGATCCAGGCCGAACTGATGATTTAAATGACAGTGAAGATTTAAATGGCACTGAAGATCCAGGCCCCCAACTCTGCAGACATAAGCATGTGTGTAACGTGCTGAAGTGCTTACAGGAATGAAGCAGAAATATGTATCAAGCCTCAACTTGAAAACAGGTGGTTTTAAGTTATACAAGCACAAAGAACAGAGAACAATTTTTTAAGCAGTGGCTTTTTGCATTCAGAAATTAAACAGCCTTTTTTATTCCTCTTTTTACCTCCTCCCCCCCCCCAAAAAAAAAAATAAAAAGAGCCACCCACTGGGCTGGGAAACCAGCACCTGAAATCTAAGTCATCATTTTAAAACTAAGGCTCCTTCCCATGGGGAGGGGAAGAGAAAGCACTTTTTTTTTGGCCTTTGTTTGTTGCTGGAGCAGCAGCAGCAGCCTGTGTCCCCAGACCAGTAGGTACAGGAGCACTTCCTTGACCCACACCAGGACCCCCTTGCAGGTGCCCATAGCCATGGCTACTATTCTACTATTTTACAATAACAGAACTGAAAGATAACTCCCCAAACATCTTTCACTAACATCTCTTGCAACCGCCACAGTAGACTGGTGTGTGTCCCTGGCCTCACCAGTTGTTCCCTCAACCAGTGCCCTCAGGGCCCAATGTTACCTTGCAAGTCCTGCTGAAATGGGAGCTCTCCTTTGCCTAGGGACCTGGGGGTGCTGGGATCCATGTCCCTTCTCCTGGTCTCAGGTGTAACCCCATGCCTTGAGGGGAGACAGGTAGTGCCAAGGCCTGGTGCCAGCATTCATCCACTCCCAGGGTGCACCTCTAGGCCCAGGGACATCTCTAGGCCCAGGGACATCTCTAGGCCCAGCCATGCTCCAAATGCTGTTAACCCCAGGGTCACATGTTCAACCCCAGGCCACGGCTGCATAGAATGACAGAATCACAGCATGTTAGGGTTTGAAAGGGACCTCCAGAGATCATTGAGGTCAACCCCCCTGCCAAAGCAGGATCACCCAAGGCAGGCTGCACAGGAGCACATCCAGGCGGGTTTTGGAAGCCTCTGGAGAAGGAGACTCCACAGCCTCTCTGGGTAGCCTGTTCCAGTGCTCCGTCAGCCTCACCCTATAGAAATGTCTCCTCGTGTTGAGGTGACACCTCCTGTGTTCTAGCTTGTGCCTGCTGCTTAGTGTCCTACCACTGGGCACCACTGAAAAGAGACTGGCACCTTCATCTTGACACACATCCCCCTCAGATATTTATAGACATTGGTGAGATCCCCTCTCAGCCTTCTTTTCTCCAAACTAAACAGCCCCAGGTCTCTTAGCCTTTCCTCAGAGGGCAGAGGTTCAAGACCCACAGCCATCCTTGTAGCTCACCATCAGACTCTCTCCAGCAGATCTCTGTCTCTCTTGAATTGGGGAGCCCAAAACCGGACACAGCATTCCAGGTGTGGTCTCACCAGGGCAGTGCAGAGGCACCTCCCCAGGCATCATGGAGCCCCCAGACCTCTCTGTATACACACACTCACCCCCACCAAAGTGTCCTGGCCAGGCCTGTGCCTGCGCATGGCGCAAGGCCAGGGTGAGGGGGATGTGGGAGTTAACGGCTGCCCCCAGCGCCGGGTGAAATCTCTCTCAGCCAGCCGCAGGCGAAGGGAGTGTCCCTCGAAGGGCAACAGATGGGTGCTGTGGGGATGCAAAACCAGTCAGGAGCTCCCTCCTCTTACTCATCTACCTGCCTGCCTGTGAGGGGAGGCGGGAGGAGGTTTTGCAACATGTGGGGAAAGGGACGAGCCCCGGGAGCGAGAGAGTGGGAGCGGAATGGCGGGGTTGCATAAAGGAGGTGGGTGAGAAGGGGAGCAGGGCAGGCAGACAGGCTGACCTGGAGGAGAGGGGATACTGGAAGGGGAGTCGGAGAGGAAATTAAATGCTTATCTGAGTGCGGCTGCCCGGCTGGGGAGCGAAGGGAAAGGGAACAACAGCCTGCCGCTGTAGTTAGCGTGGGTGCATGCTTCGGTGTGGGTGCAGGAAAGCTTTGGCTGGACAAAAGGCAGAAGCACTGTCGCTGCACACCCAGGGTGGTGAGAGGGAAATCCTCCTTTCAAGGAGGTTTGCGATTCTCCTCCTCGCTCCCTGCACGCCGCTGCTGGGGAAACCTGCGCTTCTGCCGCTTTGCTAGGAGACGGTCTAGGGGCTTGGTGGCTGCGGGTGTGTTATGCTTTGCTCAATGGAGGCTCCTTTCTGCCCTGCTGGTTGCTGCTGTGCTCAGGGAGGGAGGAGGAGATGGAGGAGGAGGGAGGGATGTGAAAGTGGGTCAGGAATGTAACTAGACTCTGCCCCCCTTGTTGCAGGCACAGGAGGCGCTGCCTTAGAGATGGAAAAGCAGGCATTTCACTGTTGATGTTCCCCAGTCGTTACTAGGGGATCCTGAAGGATGTGTTTCCCCGTGACCCTTTGAGAAGAAAAACTTAGTTGCCGCAGTAACCGAGTTTGGCTTGGATGCAATGATGCAGTAAATATCATAGGTGAGGCTTGCTAATGGAGGAGGAGGAAGCTGAAACTGTATAGGCGGCAGTCACGTCAGGGAACGTTTAAAAAGCATCCTAACGAACTGTATTAGTTAAGTACTCGACTTTTACATTTCCTGGTGCAATAAAACTCTCAGAATCTATTCTAAACCACTGAGAAAAAGAGAGAAACAAACTGCCCTACTGATGTATCATGAAGTGCAGAGCTCTCCCAAAACTCTGCAGCCCTTTAGCATGCAAAGAATTTTTGTTTGATAGCCTGAATTTCTGAAAAGTTAGACATGTGAAAGAAGGTGAATGCTGACTCAAAACCTTAAGTTTGCATCCATCTTCTTTCCAGCATTACCCTGTTAGATTAACATTTTTCGTTGCTTGGAAGAGAGAACTCATCAACCCTGCTTCTATAGGAAACCCCCAAACTAAATACTTTCAAAAACAAACTAAAAGAACAACCAAAAATATTCAAGTTGAAGCCCAGTTATGCAGATTTTCTCCCTATTCCCTCCAGTTCTTATCATCTGATTTCCATCTTCCTCTTACAGAGAAACAGATCTTTATTCATAGGGGTGGGGAAGAACTGAAGACTTGCAGAAGACAGGGACTGTGACTTATATTTTGCTTGAGTTTTCCTCCAGACTCATAGGGTTTTTACAAAACTGCTATTCTGAATTTAAAAAGGGTTCCTGTACCCCTGTACATGGGACTGATTCTGCTCCCAGCCTGAGGATCGACGGAGGAGAGCTGAGTTGTCAGGCTCACAGATGCATCAGGAGTGAGGTGGCACATTGAGTGTGTCAGTGCAGGCTGTGCAGCAGATAGGTGTGCAGCCAGTCAGTGGATGAGGGGTGTGTGTGTACATCTTATTAAGAGAACAAAGCTCACCAAACAGTGCAGCTATTCCTTTTACTCTTTTCAATTATTTCAAGCAAGCATCGCTATAAATAAGCATCTCTTTAACATCTTTCATCTCTGGAAGCTACTCAATCTGTAAAACCATCCATGGCTTTCAACTCAAGGATGCACAATGTATGTTACTGTTTCTGCTTTGAAATAATTTGCCAAGTTGATTTCCCAAATAATTTTCTACTAAGGAGAATCACAGAAATATTGTGGTTGGAAAAGACTCCCCCAGGATCACCAAGTCCAGCCATTATGCCTACCCTACAAAGTTCACCCTTAAACCATATCCTCAAGTGCCACATTCACAGTATCAAAGTATCACCAAGGTTGGAAGAGACCTCATAGATCATCAAGTCCAACCTGTTACCACAGAGCTCAAGGCTAGACCATGGCACCAAGTGCCACGTCCAATCCTGCCTTGAACAGCTCCAGGGATGGCGACTCCACCACCTCCCTGGGCAGCCCATTAAACACATCCAGGGTTGGTAACTCAACCGCCTCCCTGGGCAGCCCATTCCAATGCCTGACCACTCTTGCTGTGAAAAAATGTTTCCTAATGTCCAGTCTAAACCTACCCAGTCACAGCTTGAGACCATTCCCCCTTGTTCTATCACTGTTTCCCTGTGAGAAGAGACCAGCAGCAGCTTCTCCACGACGTCCTTTCAGGCAGCTGTAGACAGCAAGGAGGTCTCCCCTCAGACTCCTCTTCTTCAAACTAAAAGACCTAGCTCCCTCAGCTGCTCTTGATGAGAATTCTTTTCCAGGCCCTTCAGCGGCTTCGTTGCTCTCCTCTGCACGCTATTAAACACTAAACTACATAATAGAAGTCACATGGACTTAAGCAAATTGTGGCAAATATAACTGATTTATCGTACCATTGCTCCTGTTTCAAGAACAGAAAAAAGCAGAAATCAGTGATGTGAGCCACAAAGCTTTTATTCTCCTTTACAGCAGAGGGCCTGAGTGATACCTCACAGATTAGCCCATTTCCTCCAGTCATGGAGGACAGTCTTTCTCCACAGTTTTAAGATCAATAATTGCTTAGGTATGTCAGAGTTATATTTTGTGGAGCATGACTTGGTTTTGTCAACTCTCCTGGCAGCACAGAGCACTCAGTGGACACAATCTTTCCTGTTGTCTGCTTGCACAGGCCTCTACTGCCATGAGAATCTGGGCAGGGTGTTCTCACAGGGCTTTTCATTATCAGGTGACAATATCAGGTTGGAAGCTTCCTCTTCCAGGACTCCTACAGAAAGTCTTGATGGTCTTACCTATTATCAGCATATTTGCATGTGTGCTGGGGCAACCTGGTGAGCTGGGAAAACTGAACACTACGAGAAAGACATGGAGGTGCTGGAGCAGGTCCAGAGAAGGGCAACAGAGATGGCGAAGGGTCTGGAGAACAGGTCTTATGAGCAGCAACTGAGGGAGCTGGGACTTTTCATTCTGGAGCAGAAAAGGCTGAGGGGAGACCTTCTCACTCTTTGCAACTCTCTGAAAGGAGGTTGGAGCAAGGTGGGGGCAGTCTCTTCTGCCAAGTAACAAGATCTAGGAGAGGAGAATATGGCCTCAATTTGTCCCAGGAAAGGTTTAGGTTGGATATTAGGCTCATTTTCTTCCCCAAGAAGGCTCTCAAGCCTTGGAACAGGCAGCTCAGAGAAGGGGTGGAGTCCTCATGCCTGCAGGGATTTAAAAGCTGTGTAGATGTGGTGCTGAGGAGCATGGTTTAGCAGTGACCTGGCCGTGCTGGGTTAATGACTGGATCTGATGGCTGGGCTTAAAGTTCACTTCCAATCAAAATGAGTCCATGATTACAAAGAAGAAGCACTTGTGTTAGCAACCATTTCTTCACTGACTAGCAGGGAGGGTCTGGTTTCAGCATCAAGCTGGGCCCTTTTTATGCCACTCTTGACAAGGAGAGGATATGCTAAGCCTTATGGAAACAGTTACAGGAAAATCCTCCTGTGCTCCATGTAGAAGCTTGGTGTTTCCTGTCTACTCCTCCCACCCTCTCTGTAGGGTTGGCGTAAGGAGGGAGATGTGGGCAGAAAGTTGCTGCTTTCTAGTTATTCTTGGCTCTGGCAAAGGCCTTTCAATTCAAGGGTAAGTGGCAGGGACCTTGATTCTGCTCTAAATCTGTCTTGATGCCTTAGAGGTCCCCAGGAGGACATGGCACAAAGCACAGCTTAGATATAACAGGGAATAAGATCTACTCACCTGTGGTTGCTTTGAACAGGAGCAGATTATGACATCCCAGACTAGTCCTTTACTGCCAACATTTGGGTACAGGCCTAGTCTGCAGTGAGAGGCTGCTTAATGCAAAGGTATGGAAAAGGAAACATGGCAAAGCTCCAGCCCTGATACCTGAATCCATCTGCAAAAGTATTTTTTATTTGGTTTTGCTTTAACTTGTACATACACTGGAAAATTAGGAGGGGGAAATACTATTTAAATAGGGCTTTTTCTAACTGTACTCAGTTAAAATCCCTGGCTATTAAATATATATATATATATATAAATAAAGCTTTACCAAGTCAAGTTAGGAGGCTAAAGTTTAGCAAAATACTTCTTTCCTACATATATACATATATATATAAAGCTTTACCAAATCAAGTTAGGAAGCTAAAGTTTAGCAAAATACTTCTTTCCTGGGCAATTTTAGCATGTTTTGGCTTTTCAAACCATCATTCCTAATCATAATTTTTTATGAAGTTATTAGCTCATCTTGTCTCCACCTTGCAGGGGAACTATTTTGCATCCTCCTAAAGTGACTGACTGGCTTCAGGGTGAGGATAGATTTGGCCCTATTAAGACCAATTTAAAGATTTAGCCACATGCTATTGTGGAGATTTTATTTCCTTGGTTAATGTCTTGTTCTTCCCAGACTTCTGTGCTGACAGTATGAAACAATAGCAGCAAAGGTATAATGCCATACCAGGCTGAATAGGGACCTCAAAGTCCATTACCATCTTAATGATGGCATTGTTAAGCAAAGTAGTCTCAAGATTAAATCGTTTACTTCATTAAGGAAAACCTGCTGTTTATTGAGTGTTTTACCTTTAGGAACCAAAATACAGTTGTGTCTGGCTTGCTTTTGAAACTCACTGGTGTAGTTTCAAAGCTGTTTGCAGCTGGAGCCTGTCAGCCACTCGCTGCACTTACAAAACAGGTTTAAACACAGACACTGTTAACAGGATGTGACATAGACTTTCTTCTGCACGCTTTGTGACACATCCCCGTGCTTTTCTAATAGCTCTGAAAGAGGCTGCTTGAACTCAGAAAGAAAGCAACAGGTCTCCTTCAAATCTGAATTCAACAAGAAAGCCTCAAGCAAGGTATATTCTACATCTATCTTATTGAGCATTATTTCAGTGAACCTTTTCTTATCAGTACTGAAAAGATGTATTAAAACCAGTTGGACAACTTTTTTTTTTCATAGCACCATGTGCTGGAGGGCCTTGAGAAAACAGTTTTGAAACAATATCAGAGCCGAGCTACTGAAATGCTTTGAACACAAAGAATGTTCATTAAACACCTTTCCCTGGATTCTGTAGTGTCCTGAACAACAAAAGTCAGGTATTCTGTGATTTATGGCCCCTTTTCCAGCAGGATGCCTCAGAAAGAGCTCAAAAGATTTGTATCTTGCAAGTAAGAACATGGCAGACTTAAAATGCTTAACCTACCCTGTTTTTTCAACTTTTTAGCTGTGAATTTACTGGATCCTGTTTCAAAACATGCATAGAAAAGTCTTAATTACCCACCCAGCTCCCCTCATCTTAATTCACTGTAATTCAGCCAACACCCGCGGGAGAGGCTCTGCAGTGGCTGGACCATTGGAGATGCAGATGTTTTGTGCTTCACTGTGGTATTGTGCTGCTTCCTTCAAGCTCCCATTAACGTGTACTGCTGGGAGTGAAATCAGGTTTCATTTCCCAAGGCTGTGCTCTTTTCTCTCCTGCTTCAGGTCACAGGGCTGTGCATGAATCCCCCCCCACCCAAGCCAAGGGCACTCTCACAGATCAGCTTCTCTGGTGCTTGCTTTGCACTGGAGGTCTGAGGAGGAAACACATTGATGAGGGCTGTGGAAAACACGGCAGATTCCTATTTAGTCTCCCCTTTGCAATCACAGGTTTCTCAGTATTTCTCAGCACCCCTCAGCACCGTTGGTTTTGACATGTAGCAAAGCATTACAGAGGAGAACAGGTTGTTCAGCACCTCTGAAAAACAGTCCCATGCTGTACAGATTGCTCTGAAAAATTAGGACTGAGTGGCACACAAATGCTAAATAGATTTAAGAAGAAATCATAGATCCTTAGCAGATCCTTCTGAAGGCTCTGCTAAGGCAAATGGAAAACAAAGCAGAGGTGAGTGGTGGTACCCAGCATGGCCTCACCAAGGGCAAGCCATGCCTGACAAATTTAGTGGCCTTTTATGATGAAGTCACAGCAACA
Organism: Tricholaema leucomelas; assembly: GCA_013400475.1. Lineage (NCBI taxonomy): Eukaryota > Metazoa > Chordata > Aves > Piciformes > Lybiidae > Tricholaema lacrymosa > Tricholaema leucomelas. Next base: position 115,045 of record WAAF01000667.1, read on the forward strand.
GTGGACAGTGGAAGGGCAACTGACATCATCTATCTGGACCTGAGTAAGGCATTTGACTCTGTCCCACACAACATCCTGGCCGCTAAACTGGAAATACATGGGCTGGATGGGTGGAGCACTGCTTGAGAAAAATCATAATAGTTGAAGGAATCACAGAACCATAGAATGGTTTGGGTTGGAAGAGACCTTTAAAGAAGACCTTTAAAGTCAACCCCCCCCTGCAGTTAACAGAGACATCTTCAACTAGATCAGGTTGCTCAGAGCCCAATCCCACCTGATCCGGGATGTTCCAGATGGGGCATCTACCACCTCTCTGGACAAGCCAGGCCAGTGTTGGACCACCCTCAGTGTAAAAAAAATACATCTTCCTCATATCTAGTCTGAATCTCTTCTCTTTTAGAATAGAATCATAGGATGGTTTAGGTTGGAAGGGAATATAAAGATCATCTAGTTCCAAACCCCCTGCCATTGGCAAGGCTACCTCCTACTAAACCAGGTTGCTCAAGGTCCCATACAACCTGACTTTGAACCCCTCTGAGCTTGGTGCCTCCATAACTCCTCTGGGCAACATGTGCCAGTTTCTCATCTCCTTCATGGGGAAGAATTTCTTTGTAATGTCTAATTTGAACCTATCTTCTTCCATTTTGAATCCATTCTAGTTTTAAACCATCACCCCTTGTCCTGTCACAACAGACCATGCTAAAAAAGTCTGGCCCCATCTTTCTTATCTGGTGGCCTTTAAGTACTTGAAAGGCCACAGGAAGGTCTCCCTAGAGCCTTCTCCAGGCTGAACAATCCCCCAACTCTCTCAGCCTGTCCTCACAGCAGAGGGATTCTGATCATTTTCTTGGCCTCCTCTGGATCTACTCCAACAGGTTAATGCCCTTCTTTTGTTGAATATGTTGTGTTACCAAAAAATGTAAGGCCCAGCTCTAGAAATGTACACAACTCAGTGGGGATGCTGTCCAGCAGGGAGTGAGAGAGGAAGAGCAACACGTCTAGGGCTCTTCTGAAGAGCTTCTGCTGATGGTGCTTCCTCCTAGGTGTTCTGGGGGCTGCCCCTGCTTTGCTAAGCTGAGAATGGATGGTGAATCCCGATATTGGCAGGAGCATTTACACATTGGTCTTGGTATCTTCTTTGAAGTATTGGGCAATAGCAAACAAGAGCCTCCGTAGAGTTTATTTTTGCAACACAGGAAACACCTGTACCTTCTCCTCAAATTATTCCTCCCTGTGACAAATGCACACCAGTTCTGCTATGCCACAAAGCCTTTTCACCCTCAAAGTTAAGATCAGGAGCAACCTCACAAAAATGTGTTGTGCGAAGAAACATCCTTTCCTCCTTTCACCTCCTGCTCTGTGTTCTGACTCTCTGCCTTTTCCCTCTGTATTTTACAACCTACAGTTGCCTCTCTAAAAGCATCCATCTATCATTCTCTACATTTATTTCTGGGTCTGCTCTTGAATGGCCAAGGACTACCAGATTCTTTCTTACACGTGCAGAGCAGAGGTCCAGCTACTGGCGGCTTTGGATTCAAAAGCTGTAAAAGTCAAACTGCATCTGTCAGTGATGAGATTTCTGCAAGTTCTAAACCTTTTTTCTTTAAACAAGTTTATGCAGCTGGCACATTTTTCCCTCCTTCAGTGAGACTCTTCTATTTCTTACACTACTGATATAAGCTGCCCGGAGCTAGACCTGTTCCTGGCCTTTCTATATCTTGCTGCTTAGTTCTCTTCTCGCTGCCTCACTTCAGCTATGTGATGGGGCTCACAAAACTGTCATTTTTATTGTAATGTGATTCAAGATTCTTGGGAAAAACATGGCATGAACTTAGAGAGCAATGGCTCTTGCACAAGTACTATTTACTGCTGTCACTCCACAAAGCAGCAGAAGTTTTTTTTCAAGGCTAGTATCTTCTACTCTTTGGCCTGGCTAAGGAAGAACAGCATTAGACATAAGAAAATGTTTATGAAGTATAATATTATTACTGTGGTCTTCTTAAGACCTTGCCAGCACCCTGGGAGAATCTCCCTTCCAACCCAACCCATTCTATGAATCTGTAACTGCTGGTATTATTCAGGGCATAGATTAGTTGTAACTAGATTTCCCCTAGAATTTTCCCACAGATTTCTGGAATAGTTTTGTTTTTACATCCTAAGTTTTGGACTTAAATGTTTGAATAAGCCCGTCATGAGGAGGGTTTATTGAGTCAGAGGTGACCAGTTCACTACCCCAGTGGTTTGGGCAGTTATCTGAAATGCAGAAAAGGCATTTCCATTCCTTTTCATCCCATTTTCATCAGAGATCACACAAGAAGTTGTATGCATTATGCTGTTAATTTTTAGAATTGAATGAATTGAGATCTTCTCAAAGCTTATCAATAACTAAATGGCAGGGGTCAAGAGGATGGGACCAGACTCTTATCATTGGTGCCCAGTGATACAAGCAAGGGCAGCAGGCACACACAGCAACCCAGGTGGTTCCATCTGAACATGAGGAGAAACTTCTTTGCTCTGAGGGTGCCAGAGTTCTGTAGCAGGGTACTCAGGGAGGTTGTGGAGTTTCCTTCTCTGGAGAGATTCCAAACCCATCCGGACATTGCAATCCTGAGCAACCTGCTCTGGGTCACCCTGCAGAGAGGCTGGAGCAGATGATTTTCAGAGGTCCCTTCCAACCCCTACTATGATGGGATTCTGTGGCCATAGTTTGGCAACTAATTCACACTAACATGCTTAAGCTTCAGATTTGCTCAGTGGCCAAAGAAAAGCAACAAATGCGCTCAACATCTCTGAATATCAGGCTACGTACAGAAAGTACAGAATCAAATATCCAATTCAAGACATCCCAAATGGAAAAACAACAACAACAACAACAACAACAAAAATCTGCTTTTAAAAATTATTGTAAATGTATTGACTATGGATGAAGTGTTGGTTCCTAGCAGAAGAAGGACATATGACTTGATGGATCTCTTGCTCATTTGGATGTGGTAAATCTGATACATATGTTTAGGAGGAAGTTCTTTACAGTGAGGGTGGTAAGACACTGGAACAGGTTGCCCAGGGAGGTTGTGGATGCTTCCTCCCTGGAGGTGTTTAAAGCTGTTGGATGAGGCCTTGAGCAACCTGCTCTAGTGGGAGGTGTCCCTGCCTATGGCAGGGGGTTGGAGCTGGATGATCCTTGAGGTCCTTTCCAACCTAAACCATTCTATGATTCTATGATGTCTGGGGAATGTCTTTTATTTTCTGTGTAAAAACTAAAATCTTATTACTAATTCTGTAGTCTGATTTTAAATATGTTTCATGTTCTAAATTCTAAAAGAAGGTCATGTTATGTTCTGTAAAACTGGGGTGAAACAGCTGCATTATGAATTGTGATGGGATGTATTTTACTGATCCCAAAAGCTAAGTTTAGGCCCTCCTAAGTCCATGAAGTTCCCTCTTCTCACATAGCCCTGGGATAATTGGATGGTATGGCAATCCAAAGCCTTTGGGATGCTAAAATAATTGTGCATTAGCCCTACAAGCATACTTTTGCTTTGATGTTATCACCACTAGCTGCTAGTTGGATAATTGCAGTTCCCTTGTGATCAACTTTCGTACCGTAAGAGTGAAAGTAATGAGAAGGAGGATGAAAAAAACCCTGCAAGACACTTGCCATGGTTTTAATTCATAGGAAGAAAGGACATCAGTTTACAGAAATTGATGAGGAGCATGCCCACTTCACTGCAAGCAAATGGGCCTTGTGCTTGGAGAGCAGCCACAGGAACTAGTTGTGGCTCTCTGGCTGAGATAAGTTTATGCTCTCCCCTTTGGCAAATGATTGTCTTTTCAATTCCTCCATGCTTTGTTCAAAGTACAGCTGTGCTTCAATAATAACTTATTTCTGTATATTTCCAGCTCAGTGGGTTTTTATTACACATGCTGCTAACATTTTCACACAACTACTCCATCTGTACAGTATTTCTCTGCAGGCAGCACAAGCCCAAAATCATACCAGGAACTGTCTCTATACTTTTCTGCATTACCAACGTTTTTGCAGAATCCCAGAATCTCAGCATGGTTGGAGCTGGAAGGGACCTCTGGAAATCATCTAGTCCAAACCCCCTTCTAAAGCAGGGTCATTCAGATCAGATTGTCCAGGACCACAATATGCAGAAGGGTATGGAATCTCTTCAGAGGAGACTCCATAGCTTCTCTGTCCAGCCTGGTCCAGAGCTTCAGCACTCCAGCACCCTGACAGGAAGGAGAGAAGTTTTTGCATGCAGAAATAAGACACCACTCTCTGTTACTTTCCTTTCATTCCATTGTTGTCCTAGGACTAATGATGCCAGCTCTACTGAATCACCACACACAAGCAGGCCCAGGGAATATTTCCTCTCTTTTGCTGTCCTGGTGTCTAGATCAGAAACGTCATCTGTGAGTCTGTCTTTATGATTATCCCAAGCAAAGTGTGCAGACTGTGGGGAATTGTGCCCATTGACTGGTGGATGAGACATTTAGCAGCCAACACAAAAACACCAGTACTGATGAAGTACTCCAAATGACAGACTAGGTCTTCTGAGGTGACTCACTCCCACTGACAGCAGAAACCACAGTTTAGAATTTTATGTCAGTTAGCAGACTATTGGCTACTCAGTCCTCTACTCATATAACCATAGCAAAGGTCCTATAAATAGCAGGTAAGAATGAACAGCAAGCAAGCACAAGGTTATCATTCAGCCAGAGAGACCTTCCATGCACCTTTCAAGCCTTAAGTAGTGTGTATGTGTGTGGTGGGGGGGGAGAGGGAATGAGTAACTGTGGAGGACATTGGTGTCCTTCAACAAATACTGTTTTTACCTGTGGACCACTGCTCAGAAGGTGTGAAGGTGAATTCATCACATGCATTTTTATGTCTATTGCAAACTGGGCTTTGAATCCAGATCTCTAGAGGCAGGAAGCCAGTGTTCCAATCCACTCTGCTACCAGACATCGTAGCAGTGTTCTCCTCAGTCCTTCTCTTGGACAGTTCTTAGTCCAGTGATCTTAGGCTCTACCCTCAGGCCTTTTCTTGAATTTTGATTTCTTTGCATTTGACCATTTTAAAAATAACTTTGCTGAACTATCCAGGCCACTCATCTGCACTCTTAAGAGTTAGCTTCAGCCACCTGAGAGGGAAAGTAAGACAGCTTACTCTATGTAACAAACTCAGAAGGTCTCTGTGAAATGAATATGTAAGATTGCTCAGAAAATTCTTAAAGAAAATCTTACTTGCTGTTGCCATTTCATTGATTATTCCATGTTTAAGGAGCCACAGTAGTCTATCATAAGTCTACAAGAGCAGAATATTGCATGACTGTTAGGAATTCAGGATGTTCTCACAGACATCAATCCCAAACAATTTAATCCTTTGCTGTAAAACAACACAGGCCACTGGTTGCAAGCTGAAAAGTTGAGACTTTAAATGTTTTCTGCCCTTTCTAGTTTCTCAGAGTTCTTTTGAGGAAAAGGCCAATGTCTGTGTCCTGTTCTTAGAAAACATTTTCTTCAAGAGTAGAGATTTCCACTCAGTGAATCATTTCAGGTAACAGCTCTCTAATGCTCATTTTAATAACAGTGGTTTGGATGGCTTTTTTTCATTTTCAAGTTTCATTTTAGGTACAGCACAGTCCAAAGTAAATTAAAACAAAAACTACATATATTTTGTACCACATCTACCCTAGCTACCAAATCTTTCCTCTGCAGATGCCCATTAAGAGAGTTTTCACCCTCACAGATTATGAGGGACATTGAGATCCTTGAACGTGTCCAGAGAAGGGCAACGAGGCTGGGGAGAGGCCTTGAGCACAGCCCTACGAGGAGAGGCTGAGGGAGCTGGGATTGTTTAGCCTGGAGAAGAGGAGGCTCAGGGCAGACCTTATTGCTGTCTACAACTACCTGAGGGGTGGTTGTGGCCAGGGGGAGGTTGCTCTCTTCTCTCAGGCAGCCAGCACCAGAACAAGAGGACACAGCCTCAAGCTGCACCAGGGGAAATTTAGGCTCAAGGTGAGGAGAAAGTTCTTCACTGAGAGAGTCATTGGCTACTGGAATGGGCTGCCCAGGGAGGTGGTGGAGTCGCCGTCCCTGGAGCTGTTCAAGGCAGGATTGGACATGGCACTTGGTGCCATGGTCTAGCCTTGAGCTCTGTGGTGAAAGGTTGGACTTGATGATCTGTGAGGTCTCTTCCAACCCTGATGATACTGTGAGACTGTGATACTGTGATGAAACACATTAGCTATTATCAAAGGTGAGAGCAGGAATGCAGAAAAATGCATTGAGAATCTTTCTTCTCAGTAATCCTTAATTTAAAAATTAAGAAAAGTGAATGATAAATGCAGGTGTAAATGTCAATGTCAGGTTTTAAACTGTCTTATCTACATTTTCCCAATATTCAGATGCTTTACAAGTATTGAGTTTTCTATTTGTTGAAGCATTTTCCTTTATGAAAGCTCCAGAAAGTAGCTTATTAAAATGTGTCCCTGTCTCACTCTCCTCTGCTTCACAAAGCTCTTTTTTCTGCCAAGACAGTTGTTGTTGTGGAAATCATTTTATCATGTCAAGAGAACTTCTTTTACCTGCCTTAATCAAGTCTGGAGCCCCCCATTACAAGAAGGATGTGGATGTGCTGGAGCGTGTCCAGGGAGGGGCCATGGGGATGATCAGAGGGCTGCAGCAGCTCTGCTATGAGGACAGACTGAAAGAGTTGTTCAGTCTGGAGAAGAGGAGGCTCCCAGGTGACCTTCTTGTGGCCTTCCAGTATCTGAAGGGGGCTACAAAAAAGCTGGGGAGGGACTTTCTAGAACACCAGGGAGTGACAGGACTAGGGGGAATGGAGCAAAGCTGGAGATAGATAGGTTCAGACTGGATGTGAGGAGGAAATTCTTCAGCATGAGAGTGGTGAATGGGTTGCCCAGGGAGGTGGTTGAGGCCCCATCCCTGGAGGTGTTTAAGGCCAGGCTAGATGAGGCTCTGGGCAGCATGATGTAGGGTAGGGTGTCCCTGCTCATGTCAGGGGGGTTGGAACTAGATGATCCTTGTGGTCCCTTCCAACCCTGACTGATTCTGTGATTCTGTGTCTGTTAAAGACAATCCACTTAAGGACAATCCACTAACGCAGCACGGACATTTCACAGAGAGCTCTGTCTGTGTCATTACACCCCTGTGTGCTTCACCAGAGTTATACCTACCCCTGATACAACTTACATCAGCAAAACCATGCTTTTACCAGTGTGGTTTACCTTATCATCACATGGATGACACAAACTGAGCTGGTGAAAGTATAGGTCTTACTGCAGAACTGTCAACATTCACTCGGTTTCAACCTCAGCTGCAGATCAGACCCTGTTGTACATCTGACTGGTGGAATTAGGCCACTCTGCCTCTGGTTTAAGGAGGCACAAAGCACAGTTTAAGCAGGTGCAAAAGCACAAGCTGCTCTTTCCATGCACATTTTCCTCAGCCCTGCCATTTTTTTCTGCTTCCTCCTTGATACTTTGTCTACCATATCCACTGGCCATTTTCCCCTGGTAGTTTGTTTCATCTCTTCCCCAAATTCCATCACTGCAGCCTCCCCCAAGTTTCATTAATCTCTGCCCTTGAAAGTTGCCCTGCTTTTTCCATCCCTGCAGGGTAACTGCTCCCTTGCATACCTTCTTCATGATTGCTGCCTCACTTCCTATTTCTTCACTTCTCTGTTGCTTGCTGGCCTCCTCTGCCTATTTTCTGCTGCTTTGTGGGTGCATCTCAAAGCACTGTCGACTGTATTTTCCCCAGGCTGGTTGGGGTTTCCTTCTTCCCTCCCTCCCTTTTCTACTCACACTATTTGAGCTATAATTAGCTGTGGCATGAATCATAGAAGCTAAGAAAAAAATAAAATGTAGGCTGAAAAAATCAAGGGAAATTTATTTTCAAACAGTGAAATCTGCAGGAGTATAGACCAAGCTCCCAACAGAAGTTGAATGCTCTGTAATTGAGGCTATTTGAAACTGAACCAAGACAGGAAAAGTCTATTGTATAGAGGAAGAGTGTGGCAGCCTCCAGGAATGAATAACAGGGATTTTCTAGCTCAAAACTATAACACCAAGAGGCAGTAAGTAATGCTTCTGCTGGATGTTGCTGTGGATGTCTCTGCTGGTGCTACAGCAGCCCTTTGCACAACTGAATGTGAAGTCACTGCTAGTGTGAGCAATTGACTTGTGAGAAGGTTCAGAATCAGCTCTCCCTAGCAAATGTGACATAGAACCATAGAATGCTTCGGGTTGGAAGGCACCTCCAAAGGACATCTCGTCCAATCACCTGCAGTCAGCAGGAGCATCCTCAACTAGATCAGGTTGTCCAGAGCCCTTTTGAGCCTGACCTTGAATATCTCCATGGGTGAGGCCGCAGCTACCTCTCTGGGCAACCTGTGTCAGTGTTCCACTAACCCTCATGGTAAGGAACTTCTTCCTAACATCCAAGCTAAATCTGCTCTTCTCTAATTTAAACCCCTCATCCTATCACTGCAGGCCTTTGTAAATAGTCCCTTTCTGGTAAGCCCCCTTCAGGTGCTGGAAGGCTGCCATTACATGGGGAAACACCCAGCTGGCTTACTGCTTGCATTCAGGAGGGAAAATAATCACATTTAAACTGACAATTAGGTGTGACAGGCTGGATAGTCAAAAAAAGAGAAAGATGTCACATTCAAGACCAAATGTGGGCATTAAACACCAACTTCCTTTTGCACACCATTTTTTTCCCTTGCATTACCTGGCTACAGAAGTTTCTGGGCCACAACACAGAGCTTTCAAAGAAGTAAAAGAATTGCAGTAGGTGGTTTTGCTCACCCTTGTTCTTACTCCTGCTCTGCCTCTACACAGACATGCTTGCACATGGGCTATACAACCTGTTTCTGAGACTGTACTTTCATGATTACAGAACTGTTTGAGGATGTAAATGTCAAACAGCTGCTCAGTAGTTGTTTTCATGCTATGGTTTTAAATAGTCTGAGAAATGAGCAGGTTGTGCTGTTCCACAATTTGGTAAGTAATTCAGTATGCAGAGGAGATCTTATTTAGTTTTACCCATCTAAATCAAACTATTCTTTAAAATCCTCCTCCCATAAGAATCTTGGGTACCAAAACTGTAGTAACAGTCTGTTGTGCCCCATTTGTTTTAGTAACAAGGCTGAAAGAGGTGTCAGTTGCTTACATACTGCTTTAGCCATTCTCAACAGTTACCACTGTATATAGGATATAGGTATCCTATGGTATATCACATCTACCTTAAAGTATAGGTTTCAGTTGTTGATCTTCCCCAGAAAGGATTTAGAAGCATTGTTCATTGCTAAAATAGCTGAAGGCAGCAGTCGATGCTCGCTTTTACATCCAGGGCTGGGACAGGGACTCATTCGTCAGACTGGCTCGATCCCAGCAGCAGTGCCTGCTCTTCATTTCACCCAGCTGCTGGAGACTCCTGCTGAGAAAGGAAAGAAGAAAGATGGGGCTGATAACTGCTGCAGCCAGAGAGTTCAGGCAGTCCTGCAAGATACCCTATGGGCTGTGATCTAGTGGAGAGGGAAAGTACTGTGGGCTTCAGAAATAGAGTCTTCCAGATGAGCCCTTAGCAGGTAGTTCTTAGCTGGTTGCTTTGCACAGTTGTAATGGCTCATGGCAAACATAGAGCAAATATTGAGCACTCCATCTTGTCTTTTTGCAGCATGTTATCACTAAAATACTGTCTGCTGATATTAGGCCATAAAGCAGAACGAGTGGCTTGGTACCTGAAGAACTGCACCAAGCTTTTGTGAGAAAGACAGGTTTTATTTCCAGCTTTGCCACTGGTAGCCTGCTGAGATGTGAGGGAAATTGCTTAAGCACACTGGGTTACCTCAGCTCTTCTTTCACTCACTACAGGCTAACATTAAAATAAGTTTGGACTGAAGCTTCAGTCTTGGCTTCTGATCATCCAAAGTCTCCCTTGGAGGTAATGATTGGGATTACCGCTGCAGCCCGTTCCACCACTCTGCTCCCTCACTCCCAGATTTAGATTGGATATTAGGAACAGGGTCTTTACTATGAGGATGGTTGCCCAGGGAGGTGGTCAGGGCCTCATCTCTGGAGATATTCAAGGTGAGGCTCGACAGGGCTCTGGGCAGCCTGATCTAGTTGAGAATGGCCCTGCTTACTGCAGAGGAGGTTGGAGTAGATGAGGTTGGTCCCTTCTGACCTAGACCATTCTATGATTCTGTGATACTGTCTGCCCAATGAGCACACATTCTGATGGATAAAGCACTGCCTGGATGCCTGGGCCCAAAGAGTGGTGGTCAAAGGAGTTAAATCCAGATGGAGGCTGGGCACAAGTGCTGTTCCTCAGGGCTGTGTTAGGAACACTTCTCTCTAACATCTTTATCAATGATGTTGGTGAGGAGTTGGAGTGCACCATTAGTGAGTTTTCAGATGATACCAAGTGGGAGTGTTAATCTGCTTGAGGGTAGGCAAGGTCTACAGAGAAACTTAGAGAGGTTGGATCAATGGACTGAGGTCAGTGGTATGTGCTTCAACAAGGCCAACGCCAGGTCCCTGCACTTGGGCCACAACAACCCCACGCAATGCTACAGACCTGGGGAAGTAGAGCTGGAAAGCTGTCCAGCAGAAAGGGACCTGGGGGCTCTAATCAACAAGCAGCTGAACATGAGCAAGCAGTGTTCCCAGCTGGCCAAGAAAACCAATGGCATCTGGCTTGTATCAGAAACAGTGTGACCAGCAGGGATAGAGAAGTGATTTTCTCCCTGGACTTGGCATTGCTGAGTCCATACCTCAAGTAGTCTGCTCAGTTTCGGGCACTTCAATACAAGAAAGACATTGAGGTGCTGAAGCTGGTGCAAAGAACAACTAAGGTGGTGAAGGACCTAGAGAATAAGGCTTATGAAAAGCAGCTGAGGGAACTAGGACTGTTTAGTCTGAGTAAGAGAAGACTGAGAGGAGACCTTATCACCCCCTACAACTTCTTGAAAGGAGATTATAGATAGGTAGATGCTGGTCTCTTCTCATGGCTAATTAGTAATAGAACAAGAGAGAGCCAGCTCAAGCTGCACCAGGATAGGTTTTAAGATAGACATTAGGGAAAAAAAAAATCACTGAAAGAATGGTCAAGCATTGGAACAGGCCAGGGAGGTGACTGAGCCACCACCCCTGGATGTGTTTAAATGTCATTTAGATGTGGCACTCAGTGATATAGTAGAGTGGAGTTATCGGTTGGACCTGATGATCTATGAGGTCTTTTCCAACCTGAATGATTCTATGATTCTATTCTATTATTTCCAGAGTCTGAGGTGGCTGAGCATGGTAGTCCATCAGTTACCCAGAGAGGGAAAATGGCAATGCTGCAGGACACTGTGTCATACAACAAATGTTCTGGCAGAATTTGTGGCTGGTCTTTTGTGATGTGCTTCTCTGTGTGATTTTCCAGTGCACAAATTGATCAAGTTTATTTTTCCAAGTGTTCTTTAGGAAACACATTTAACTGAACCTTCCTCCTTTTACTCTGTATCATTACCCTGCTGGTATGGTAGTCACTTGTCAGGTCTGTGTTGTTCTTAAGGAAATTTTGATTCAAGAAACTTCTCTGCTTTAAATCAAATCAAACCCTCAACCCACAAGAAGAGCAACCAGTAGCATGTTTGGTCATTCAAAGAAATACAGGCTGAAATGCAAAAACATTAACAGTGCTTACTACTGACTGCTGAGCTTTCAGACTTGATATTAGGAGGAAGTTCTTCCCAGAGAGAGCGATTTACCATTGGAATGGGCTGCCCAGGGAGGTGGTGGAGTTGCCATCCCCAGAGGTGTTCAAGAAAAGACTGGATGAGGCACTTAGTGCCATGGTCTGGTTGACTGGATAGGGCTGGGTGCTAGGTTGGACTGGATGATCTTGGAGGTCTCTTCCAACCTGGTTGATTCTATGATTCTATGATTCCTTCTTGTGTTAGCTTTTATAAAGACTTACTCCTCAAAGCCATCGAAGCTGTATTCTCTGATCCTCCCAGCAGGCTTTTACCCATGTTAGTGGAGTTCCACCTCTTGGCATCAGGAAAAGGACAGCGGTGAAGGGATTTGGGATGCTGAGTAGTGTAAGGGGCCTCCAACATCCTCTGTGACTGGACAGCCATGTGTCAGGGTAAAGGAGCTGGCTCCTGGCATCTGCCCTCACCCAGCAGTCATGAAGGGTTAAAAAGTCAGGGCCTAACAGTGCCTCGTGCAGTGTTTAAGATAATCCTGGTTAGTAAGAGAACTGCCTTACTCTAAACAGCTTTAGCTGGGAGAGATGTGTAAGCATTTCAAGAAGTTAAAATAACTTCTGAACACCATGAGAATTTAGAAAACATCTAACAAGATGGAAGGGGAAAAAAAGATTTTCTCTACAGCTTTTACCTCATATTATCTTTAGTCTCCACACTTTAAGGCATCATTGTATCCCCGGGCTGTGGTATAAGCTACACATGCTGTTATTCTTCTCTCCTTGAATAGCTTTAATCAGCATCTCAGATGTTTGAATCGCGGGTAGGGGCAGAGTTGTCCTTTTCTTGGTGCCGCAGCAGGTGGCTTTTATATCACCAACAGAGTTATGTCACCAGTGGTTTGAATGACATCGATAATGCACAAAATACAGCCATATAACTATCTGGTTTATTTCCACCCTTGGTCGTTGCAGTTAACATCCCATCAGAGAGGTGTGCGAGGCTGACACAGAAGTTAAAGTCCTCACAGCCCTTAGTGTGTTTATCGTTGCCGACAAATGTTGATGTTGTGACATCCAGTGAATACTCAAACTAAGGGTGAGGCAGAAAAGCTTAATACTTCAACTGTCACAAATGAATCATAGAATCATAGAATGGTTTAGGTTGGAAGGGACCTCAAGGATCATCCAGCTCCAACCCCCTGCCATAGGCAGGGACACCTCCCACTAGAAGTGGCCAGGGGAGATGGGACAAAGCACAGCAATGCAGCTGGCAGAAAATGCCAAGCAAAAAGGACTGATGTACCATGTAGTAACCCTCTGAGATCAGTGCATTTCTGAAAGTAGTATATATTATACACAAAAAATCTCTTCTTTTTAGTCATTACATAACTTAATAGCTTCTCTTTGTTTAAGTTCACAGCATGAATGTGCATGTGCTGCTTCACCCTGTATTACCACTTTATGAAGGAAGAGGGATGTTTAAATCACAGATCAAACTTTTAAAACATCATGTACATATTTTCCCCAAACACTAAAATTCTGGATTTTCTTTTCCCAGGGTGAGCTCTATAATGTGCACATTATTTGCATTTCCATGTTCCCAGAGCAGATTTCAGATACTGGATTGAGCAGCATTTCTTTTCCTCATGTCTATCCACTTGCTAAACTTCCCTCATTGAAGGTGGCTTAAGCATCTGTCAAGGCAGAAATTCAAGTCAAGGTGGGCATGAATCTTAGAATCATAGAATCAACCAGGTTGGAAGAGATCATCCAGTCCAACTTAGCAGCCAGCCCTATCCAGTCATCTAGACCATGGCACTAAATGCCTCATCCAGTCTTTTCTTGAACACCTCCAGGGATAGTGACTCCAGAACCTCCCTGGGCAGCCCATTCCAATGGCAAATGACTCTCTCTTCATGCAGAGCTGGTCTAGAATGTCTCTGAGACTATTCTAGAGCTTCTAGCTACAGGTCAATCCTGCATTGCAGCGATTTATTGTAGATGTCTGTGGAAACAAGGCCTTGGGTTGTAAACTAATCTTGTAGCAAACTAACCTCCACAAGTTTGCAGGTATGTGTCATGCAAGCTTAAATCATGGTACTCTCCCAACATGAGTAACAAAGTGTTTAAAGGGCTGAGCTCAAGAAAGACCTGAGTTCAGGGTTTAGTTTATCAGGTTTTGGTTTAATTAGATGCCTGACTAAAAGAGATACTGAGGTGAAGCCATAAGCTGGCTAAAAAGCTGTTGAATTTACCAGCTGTTCTGCCACCACAGGTTGGCATGTAGAACAGGGACAGAGATGAAAAGGTTAAAGACATTTTACAATTAATTTATTTTTAATGACTTCCCTTGATTGTTTTTTTGGCCAAATAAGAACCTTGCAACAGAACAATGAGAACACACTTTTGTTTGCTGCTGGTATTGCGGGGTTAAAATCTTACACGGCTGTTGTGTCGGAGACTCTTTCAACAGATCTCAATGGATTGAGAGTTAGACACATGTAATATTGCAGAAAATTCAGTCTGCAGAAACCACCACAACACACATTTGAAAAAGAAGCTGCAGTCTGGTGGTCAGAGTTTGCAGCTTGGCCATTTCCAGGTTCTAGACCACCAGACCTGCAAGCGTTTAACTTAAGAAAGTTATTCCTGACATGAGACACAGCTCATGTCTCTGAGACAGCTGCTCTTTGTCCCTGGCTTGTGCACCCTTCTCCAATATTTGAGTAGAAGGGAGCAAAGGAAGTGAATAATGACATCTTAAAGACTGTGTGGAACGAGTTGGGTGAGGGCTTACTGCCCCATGCCTGGAATTTAGCCTTCCTTTCCATGTGAATCCCTCTGCAATCAGGAGATAGGATACCAGGTACCAGCCTTTTGCCTACAGGCTAGGACTTGGATTCCTTTAGAAAACAGACTGTGACTTCAGGTTTCATCTCCCCAGTAACAGCCTTAAAAGGTCTACTTTTAGTAGCTTTAGAAACAGTGTAAATAACTATTTCCTTAAACCACTTTCCGCCCTCCTCCCCCCCGTCCAGTTTTCACTATGGAGCATCTTCAGCTATTTTATTTTTATTATTTGTCTGTCACACAACTCTAAACTAGTAGTGGGCTTTAAAATTGAATCCTCATGACTCTGAACACCTCTCCATCCCTTGTGGATCCTTCTATGTCCTTGGACTTTCATGGCAGCGACAGTGATGCAAGTGACCATACATTCAGTGCCACATACAGCACTTAGGCAATTTGTAATTCTGTTTGCAAATGTCTGCACCTTGCCTTTAATGAGACGCAGTATTTGGACCTCCTGCTCCTGTGCTGATATTCTGAGTCTTGTTAAATCTCATGGCCTTTAGATTTCCTCAGCCGGATGGATGCCTGACCCCAGCGAGGACTCAAACAACACACCACCAGGAGCCGATTTCCGCACATGGAGCCTGCGGCCGCTCTACCTGGTGAGACACTGGGCTGAGAGGAAGGAGGAGGAGGAGAAGGATGCTGCACAGACATTTCCACAGCCAGCAAAGAGCCCACCCAGATGAATCCCTAAAGCCCAGCAGCCGGCTCCGGATGCTCTCCAGCACGCTCCCAGCTCAGAGCGCGGCCAGACTCGACCCACTCGGGAGAACGCGAGAGAGCCGCGGGACCGCTCGGGGCGCCGCGTGGCACCTGGCCGTGCCCTCCCCGCTCTCTATCCCGGGGCATCCCGCCGCGGCAGAGGGAAGGTGGGAAGAAGGGAAGGATACTGGGGGGACGGGGGGGGGACACTGGGGAAGTTGTGCTGGCTCCTGTCCTTGCAGCCGCCCCTCCCCGCAAGAGATGCTATTTGCAACAGGCGGCGGCAGCGCGTCCCGAGAGAGGAGCCGGGGCGACACGTGATGTGTCTCCTTATCAGGGTGCGCGGGGCAGCGCGGGGGCGGGCCGGGGGCGGGAGCGCCCGCGGAGCTCGGCGGGGTCCCTAACCGTGCCCATCTCTCTTTTCCCCCCTCCCTCTCCAGGGAGGCGCGGAGGACGGGAAGTTAGCGCGGAGTTGATGAACTTTGCACATCCACAGAAACGCCATTTTGATNGGAGGGGGGCAAGCGGGAGGTGTGTATGTTGCAGCGTGTCGGCTGGTCGTGCGATTTCTTTAAATGCGTGTTGGGGAAGTAGAAAAAGTTTCCTTTAAAAAAAAAAAAAAAAGGAGGAAAAAAGTTTGGCTGGCAGCGGTGGAGATGATGATGAGTTCGTGCAGCCTCCCTCTTCCCTTCCCCCGCTCCTCCCTCTCCTCCCTCCGCGGTTCCTGGGGTGTTTTTTTTTTTTCCCCTTCCCTGTTGCAGACTTTCTACCAACCAGCGGCACCAGCCGCGGCGTTTTGCCTTCAGGACCTGATGCTCATCCATATTAAACCGTCTGAGCTCAGGAATCCGGCCAGATCATCCCCCCCCTCCTCCTGCTGCAAAGTTTATTTTTAACCAGCCACCGCCACAATTTGGATGGGGCTGCGAGGAAGCAACATCTTCTAGCCCGGCTCACCCCCCCCCCCTCTCCCTAGCTCGCAGCCCTTTGCCTTTTAAACTTTTCCTTCGGGTTGATTTTCCTGCCAGCGGCGGCGGGTCCCGCGGTGGCCCCTGCCCGCTTTTCCCGGACGGGAGGGCCGCGCCGGAGCTGGGAAGTTGGGATGAAGGCGGCCCCTTCTCCACAGGTACAGACGGCTTGAGCCGCGCATCTCTCCGCTGACTTTCTGCTCTCCCTCTTCCCTTCCCGGTGGGGCCGCCCGGCCGTGCCTCCCCTTCCTCGGCACCCCGGTACGTCTCCCCTTTCTCCCACTTGCTTTTATTTGATTATTTTTCCCCTTTCCTTCTCTTTCTCTCCAACCTCCCTCCCCCCCCCCCCCCCCCCCNTTTCCCCTCCGGGCCTGCGCAGCGCCAGGGGGGGCGAGGAGGGGGACGGCGAGGCCCAGACACACACACACACATATACACGGATGGGACGCGGGGGACCACTGCCCCCCGCCGGCGTGCCCCCCCCACTCGTCTTTGTGCGGTGCCAGGGACACATCCCTGCACGGCGGGGGCAGCTCGGGCGGCGTCACCACTACAGGAAGGAGCCGGGGCAGCATCCGAGGCCGGAGGGGGTCCGGTCCGGAGTCTCCCTCACTCCCTTCATCTCCCGATTTAGCTTTGGGTGGGGACAGACGGTGAAGACCTCTCCTGTAGCGGTGATGTTTGAGATGAAAACAAACTTTCTGGCCGGGCGGTTGCCACTACCCCCCCCAACCCCCTTTCCCCGCCCGGTGCGGATGGGAGCCAGCCGCGACCCGTCTCTCAGGCGACTGCGCTCCCCATCGCCGGTTGCTACGGGCCGAGGGACTAACCCCCCCGGCGACGCCGCGGGGGCCGCGGGGAGGATGCGAAGCAGATCCTCCCAACTCTTGGGGCTAGGGGGGATTTTCTTCTCTTCTCCTCTTCCCCTCCGCCCCACCTCCCCTCCGTCCGCCGACGGTGCAGGGGCTCGGAGGCCCAAACCGGGCTGGGGCGATCACGGCGAGCCGAGATGCTACAGCTTTCTTTTTTTTTCAGCAAGGGAGAGAGGGCGGTGGATTGAACTTTGTCATGTCGCAGATAACTTTTCTGTCTTCTCCCTGCACTTCTCTCCTGCCTCCCCTCTGCACACACGCAGGCTTTTTTGCCCTTTTTTTAACTCTTGGCTGGTTTTTTTTTTTCCTACTCTCTTCCCCCCCCCTTAAATTTTCTTCATTTCACCTCTGCTGCTTGTATCCTCCTGTCTGGGGTTATGCGGGAGGAGAGAGCTTCTCCTGGCTCAGCACATTTTGCTGCCCTGTTCCGCACTCTGAGGAGGCCCAGCCACGATGGGTTGGCCAGTCTGGAGCTGATGCTCTGGTCCTGCCTGGCCGGGACCCAGCATCCTGCTCGGGAAGCACTAAACTAATTTCTGGAGAGAGAATAGTGGGGGGGAACCAAGCATTCAAGTTTAATTCCGATTCCCTCTTTGCTGTAGATAACATCAAGCGTGTTTGAGAGGGTTGGTTAAGTGTCTGGTTCGGTGTGGCTCAGTTTGAGTTTGGGGCAGTGGCCTAGGAGAGACAGCACATACAGCTGATGTTTTTTACCTTCCGACGTCCATCTCCACGCTTTGGGAACGAACTTTTGCTTGCTAACGACAGGAGCAGTCGCTAAATAACGCCGTCTTGTCACCCCTGCGGTGCACAGTAGACAGCTGTTATGATGGCTGAATTTTTTTCATCGAGGTCTGTTGTTTTGACACACAAGCACCGAGTTTTGTTACTGCAGTTCCTGTTTTCCACAGGGTCAGCGTGCGTGAAAGGGATGCAGTGACTCAGGGTCAGGCCAGCCATATTTGTTTTACGTTTTAATTTTCCCTTTGAAGACTTAAGGGTATATCGTCTTGTCTTGGTGTGTCTGCATAATGCCGATTAGCCTTAACAGGAGTTGGGTACATCCAGGGAAGAATAGGCCCTTTTGTTTGCTAGAAACCCAGAAACAGCATGAATCCATCATCCAATCAATCAGAGGAGAAGGGCTCTGCCTCACCTGCCGGCAGGGACACATCCAACCTCCTCTCTTGCTACAGGGCAGCTCAGCTCTGCGTGGCATGGCCTCTCTTGCTCCTTCACCTTCCTCCTCCCCGCAGCCATATTTGGATCCGAATTCATATGGTGTAGTTGGAAAAACACCATCCTTTAAGTACAATGGAGTAAACTTTCCTCCTGCTCTAATTTCACAAGCAGCTTCTAGTTGTCAGGCTGTTGTTTGTCCGTCAGCAGTGACTAAATAGTTTTATGCAGCCAGTCTTATGCATTTAATAACTGCACTGTAGAACATATATCTATGGTTTTGGCTTGGTGTTAAGATGTTTGCTGGCTGGTTGGTTTCTTTGTTTTTTGTGGCTTTTTTTTTTTCACCCAAACTCGGGTGTCTGAAACTTGGCTTGCAGATTTCAGCATAGTGAAACATCTTACTCTGACTCAGCTTGCCCGGGTTGTGTGCCTGTTCTTAACTCTTGACAGTATTCAGTGACCCTCTGACCAAGTGCCTTTTCTTCCTGATTCAGAGCATCAGAAGACTATTGATGTTTCCAAACTGGGAAAGCTGAATGTCTTCGTTATCAATCAGCAATAGGTATAACCTCCTTTGGTACCAAATCAAGTGCAGTGTTTCCCAAGGCATGCAAGCAGCTACTTTTGTAATGCTTTCCTCAATCCTGAAGGATTTTATCACTTTGCCTACGTGGAAGTCACACAGCAATCCTAACAGTAGCTTAGCTCAGCTTTTGAAAGTTTCTCCTGAAGCAAAGTGTTCAGGTTGCTCTCTGATTTACATTTTAAATAAAAAACTCTTCGTGTGCTTACAATGTGTAGATTAAAAACATATAGATAAATCCCTTTGGTTATATTCATTATCCCTTGTAAAAGTAGGTGGTGCTTAGAAGGTCATAGGATAAGTGTTGCTAAGCAGCTAAACAGAAGGATGCTAAAATTAACTTGAGTGTTTCTGTAAGGGATTCACTTTTTAAGGTGCAATATTTATTTATTTTTGCTTGAACCCTACTTTTGTTACTACAACATATGTGAAAAAAAGACCCTACCAAACAACAAAACTTTGATGCATGAATAAAGCTTTCCAGGGGAGTATGTTGAACATCCAAGTAATTCCACCCAGTATGCCTGAATTTTTCCAGCATTGTGCCCTCAATTTTTGCCCTTTGCAAATGCCCTTCCAAAGTTATCTGTTGCTCTGGGAGCATCTGATGTATGTTGGATAGCAGCCTGCAGGGACAGGCTTGAGGAAGAAAGAAACGGCAAAGGTTGCCCAGGAACAGGCAGAAAACAAGTAAATCCTGTTGGTCTGAAATCTGTGCTCAAAAAAAGCCCCTTTTAACTCTTTGATAAATGATGGCTGAGTTTGGAAATGAGTGGTTTTAGGGTGCATGCTCTTCAGATGTGTGAAATCAAGTCTCCTGCTTGCAGTGACAGAATGGACTATGTTGCTGGACCAATTTGGTGAGGTGATTGCTTGTTTCTTGGGAGAGAGTTGTCTGTGGAGGAAGATGGTTGAGCAGTTTTTGGTTCTCCTGAAGGTAGTAGGGCTGCTTGGTGCTCTGTGCCTTGTCCCTCTTTGCTCAGTTCAAGCAAGTTGGTCAGTTATGGGATTACCATTTTAAAAGTACACTTTCATGAGTATCTTGCAACTTGGAGAGGAACCAGGAACTGCTCCATCTTTTGAGTACAACTTCATGTGGAGAGCTCAGGTACCCAGCAGCTTTGCTGGGAAGCACCTTGAGGAGTAGATGTTGCCCTCTCACGCAACAACTCAATTCTTATTTTTTGGAGAAAAACGAGAATTGCTGAGTTGTTCAGCAGATTTTCTCGAGGGAGGTGTATGAGGAATCCTTTCTCTATGTGTGTTGGGTGTGTTATTTCTTTTTAATGACCTCCATAAACCATCAACTATGGGAGCTGATTTTGAAGTGTCTTTATAAGCAGTGGTTTCAAAGGCAGGACTTGGGTGGTTTTGGAAATGCCTCTCTCTGGTGATAGACTGAAAAGCTGCTATTTGTGTGGAGCCAAGGGCTTGAAACTTGCCGAGCTCTGCCAGGCCAGCTTTGGTTATCAGCCTTTGATTGCAAATGAAAATAGATGAGGTTGGCTGAGGTGGGAAGTGCTGGCTCCCTTCTGGGGTACTTCTGAACAGGAATTTCAGGAGCATTGACTCTTTGTTCTTCTTGGGTGCAAGAAATCTGATGATGGCTTATCTTTGATGTCTGCAAGTCATGATGTTTTTCCCACCCGAAGGTGTTTCCTCCACCCCACCCTGCTGCTCTGTTTTGACTGGCAACATTTGAGGGCCAGTTAGAAGAGTCCAGGCTTCTGAGGCAGCAGCGGAGCGTCTCACCCCACTTCATTCATCATTTCACTTCGAGCAGGGACACAAAACATACGTAGAGCATGTGCTAATTCCTTACTATGAAAAGTTGAAAGCACACATAATTGCCAGCTGTGGACTCCCGTTGGATTTCTTGTGCTGGAAAAGGGTCGTAACAGGGGAAAGATCCTGGACAAAAGGGAGGAGAGTCAGTGGGATACTGTGCTCGTGTTGAACCTGTTGGAGCAGCCTCCTGCAGTCAGTAGGGAATTATCCTGTGATCCTGATGTAACAGAGCAGCGCCTGGACCTGTGCTTCTTTTAGAAGCAGCACAGACCTGGTGTATCCTGCTTTGCTTTTTCACGGTGGCATTGCAGCTTTCAGGTTGGCCGACCCAGCAATCAATAAAGGTGGTTGCCTTTGAATAGGTGCTTTACACAAAAGAAGTAGTTGATGGGTGGAGACTGTTTATTCAGAGTGATTCAGCTGAGGATGGCTGAGAGAATCTGAACTCTTTAAAGATGTAGGGAAAGGCAGTTCTTTTAACTGCAGAGATTCACCTGAAGAGCCCCAGCCATCCCAGAAGTGCTCCAGCGAGGGAAGAGAAAATCTATTACAACCCCCCAAGTGAGTTTAGGCTCCTGAGCTACAATAGGTATTCAAAGGACCATTAAGAGAGGGAGACTTTTCAAGCCTTAGTTACCTTCCCCTGTCTCCTTTACAGCTCTTCCCATAGAAGCATGTGGAATGCGTCTTCCAAATTGCACTGTTTTCCTGCACCTAATCTTAATGAGCAGAAGTGTTTTGTGTTTAATTATTTAATTAATATTAGGATTTCAAGAGGTCCTCTTCCTTTTGAAGAAGGCATCCACAACTGTCTGATGGTATCTGATGTTTCTTTGGAGATTCATGTTGTCTCCTTACTTGTGTGAAGGTCTCAGAAGGCCTGGGAGAGCTGCTTGCACACAGTGGCTAAGTGACTTCCCAGTGTAATTTCTGTCAGCTTTGAGAAATCGAATCTTTTTTTCAGTGGCCCTCAGTGACAGGATGAGGGACTGCAGGCACAACCTGGATCACAGGAGGTTCTAGCTGAACATGAGAAAAAGGTTCTTTCTTGTAAGGATGCCAGAGACCTGGACCAGGCTGCCCAGAGAGCTCATGGAGTCTCCTTCTCTTAAGAGATTTCAAGCCCTGGGTATTGCAAGGCGGGGATCGGGCTAGGTGATCTCCAGAGGTCTCTTCCAACACCCACCATACTGTGAGTCTGTGACTGTCAGTGTTGTTGTGCCCAAGTGACTTAATAATTTGATTCTAAAAGTGAAATGTGTTTTGTGGTTCATAGTGGAATCTCCAGCCTTTGATACAAGCAGGACTTCTCCACTCATCGTCTCGTGGTGGATATTTTAACAGGTATGAGCATGTGCTTTCTTGAAACAGCACCAACCTTTTCATAGGTGTTTTAGGAGTGGGTGGCCTCATCATCCTCTGGGTGGCCAGAGGATCATCATCCATTGACAAACCTTTTTTTGGTTGTTGTTAGTTTAGGTACGTGCTTCCTCTCTGAGGATGTACACGCTGCAGTGTAGTTGGCCTTTGCTTCTCTCGTGTGTCATGAGCTGGCTTTACCTCAGCTCTTGTTAGTCCTGTTTCATACAGCAGGTGATGTCAGTGTTCAGGTGTATTGGTACCTGGGAGTGCTTTGCTCAGTGCTTGCATTACAGTAATAAATTCCATTCCTCCGTTCAGGCTGAACTCCTTCGCACTGTTAACATTATGGTTTGGGCAAGGAAGAGCTGCTTTGGATGAGTACTGCCTTGTCTTTTCTTCAGGGAGTAAAATGACTGAATTTGGAGCACTCAAAGTAGCTTTAAGTGGAAAGACCTTGGTTTAATTTCCTCTTTATGTTACACAAAATGCATTTTCTACACTAAATGAGTTTTGTTATGCCTTATAATGTTTAAGAGCATGAGAAGTGGCCAGGATGAGAATACCTATGTGCTGTTTTTCATTCATGTGTGTATTTTTTTCTAATCTTGGTGTTGTTGCCAATGTGTAGAGAACAACAGGAGGTTGTAGTATTCGTGCATGCTACCTGCTTGATCCCTTCCTCCTCCCCAAAAGCTTTAAGATATCCTGGAATGGCGTTCACCTGGATAATGTGCAGCACCACTCACATTGCTGTGCTGTCTGTACATCCTTTTGGGTGGAAGGAAGGAGGGATGGAGGAGGCATGTTTTTTGAGTGAGACACTGAAGGTCCAGGAAGAGGAAGCACATGCTGTGGAAGCCAGTTGTGGAAGAGATGTAGCTGCTTCCATTTGTGAGGTTTGACTTTGTTTTCCAGGAAAAGAAATTAATGCAATGACAAGTGCTGCTCTACAGAGATGTAGTTTATGCCTTGTATTTAGTTGATTTGGAGGGTGTATTTCATCTGTTCTCCTAACAGCTGCAGGTATCATTTGTTCTTCCTCCTTATCAGATGTCTCAGCCAGGTGTTGCTTAGTACATCTCACTACATTTCCAAGTGAGGTTCAAAACTGTGGCCCTTGGCAGCTTTTGGAACAAGTGAGTTCCAGCCTTTACAACAGAGAAGTGGCTCTTCTACTTGGTAACATTTCCTGGTAGTCTTTGAGCTGTATGTGCTGCAAAAGCATAGAGATCTGTACCACATTGTCCCCGTTTCCCTGCTATAAACTTGTTTTATTGTTGGAAACTGAACTGCTTTTCTTTAAAGAGCGAAGAATGACTTTTATCAGTGCTACTTACGCATTGTGGGAGAAATCATCTTCATCTTCTCTCTCCATTCCTCATTTTTAGGGAACAACAGCTGCTAAATGTGAGGTGACCACCACATTTGGCCTATCCCAGAGAGTGAATTTCTAGGGGAGATTGAAATGATCCATACTTCAGAGTGGAGGAAGCCATGCAGTTTATAAGCTCTGCAGGAAGGAACTGGTGCATTCTGTAAACTCTGCAGCCCTGCTAACTGCAGTTCAAGCAGTTCCCAATCTACTTGCAAAGCTTTTGGAACTTGTAAGCTCTTTAAATCTAGAGACTGAGGATTTTCTTTTGTTCCCTTTTCCCTCGAGAAAGAAAAAGAGAAATTAGGTAAGGGTATTCATTTTAAATGCTCAAAAGTCAGCAAAGGAAAGTTAAGGTGTTTGCAGAGGCATTAAACAGGCCAAAGTGAATGCAGATCGTGCCCTGTTATGTATTTAATAAGTCAATAGATATGTAAATAGCATGTAAAAGTGGGAAACATGGCTTCACACAAATCAACAGCACAAGTCAGCAAAATTCTTCCAGGCTTCATTGGACTAAGATTTTACATCAGGTACATACAGCTGAAAACTCTTAGGCGTGCAGAGCGTGAAAGATGCCAGGAAACTTTAAAAACCTGAAGCACTAATCGTGTCTTTGCTGCCTGAAATTCCTGCAGGTATCGTTAACAAAGTCAGTGCATCTGTTTCAGGAGCTTGGTTGATAAACAGCAAATGGAATTTGTGATAGAATAATCTACTTTGGCTGAATTCTCTCCCATCCTGATTTTGGTCATCTCTGAAACTGTGACTGCTGCTGCATCCCATTTCTAAATCCTAGAGGTTGAGCTTTAACTTTCTGGAGCATGCTTAGTCTAGTGAGTGGGAGGAAGGACTTGTCTTTCCCAGGCCTTGTCCTTCCCTTCAGGGAAAGGGAATGTAGAGAGTTCTTCTTGAGAATGGATCTAGGGCAGAGCTGGACCCTGCATGTTTGGGGCCAGAGTTTTTGTTTGCACTGTTGCGTAACTCTTTACCTCCATAGGAAAAGATGTGGGTTAGTAGATTTGCAGCGCCACAGACTTGCGTGTGGCCATGGGCTGCTTGATAAGTGCCTGTGCTGGTATTGCATAGCAGATGTACTACTGCCTACCTGGGGTCGTCCTGGAGTATTGGGTGACCCTGTGCAGAAGGATCTGCTGTTGCCTGACTTTTGACCTTGTGTGTTGGCAGCCACGCTCATGTCTGCGCTGCCTGAGCTGCAGCAAATGTTTCCGTTTGTGTGCTTGCTGTCTTTTCAGAACAGAAAATAGTCCACGCTGGACAAGGAAGATGCCAACAGCATGTGCAAACTGCGTGCTGTAGTTACTGTCCCAGCTAGTGATTCAACAGAGCTGCTCAGCCCAGTAGCACAGATGTGTGTTAGGAACATCCAGAGTACCGTACATCCACTTTTTCTGGTAATGGATGTTTAGAAGAGCTGCCTAGTCCAAAGCCCCAACAAATGAGGTTTTTGACTCATGAACTAGTGGTGGTCTTTAATTCCCTGTATGCAGATGCTGAGTGTTATGCTTTGATTTCCTACACTGTAAACTCTTTGGGGTAGGCATCAGCATTCAGTTACTGAGTTTTGAAAAGCTACCTAACACACTGTGGAGCTGACCTGCTTGGCACCACTTCATTTTAAATGTTTAATTATAACTATCTGCTTACCCCATAGTGAAGCCTTTCCAGATATGAAGGTTGAGGCATGCTGGGAAGCTCTGCTGCTGCTGTTGAGGTACCTGCGTATAAACAGAGAGCTTTGATTGCAAGGCAGAATTTGGGCAGGTCTCATAAACACCTCATCTGCTACCGATAGGCAAGGGTCCTTCTCTCTTTCTAGGCAACATAGGTGCAAGTATATACTTGTTTTCAGGGGTCTGCTTCTGGTTATTTAGTTTAAACTTAGAGTGAATGCACTCCTAGCTTTAATACATATTTTAGAGTCCTTCCCTCTCCCTTTTGTTCTTAGGTCTGTGTGTAAAAATGACAAATGCTGAGGTTCTGAAATTGAGAAACTGGAGGAAGAAACAGGGAAAGATATATGGTCTCATGTCCCCAGTAACAAGTGATGGGACGAGAGGAAACAGCCTCGAGTTGTACCAGGAGAAGTTTAAGTTGGATATTAGAAGAAAATTCTTTACAGAAAATGTTCTCAAACGCTGGAACAGGCTCCTCAGGTTGTTGGTTGAACCCTCTCCTTGGAGGTGTTTAAAAGATGCAGAGATGTGGTGCACAGGGACATGGTTTAGCACCAGACTTGGTAAAATTAGATAGTGGTTGGACTTGATGATCTTAGAAGTCTTTTCCAATCAAAATGATTGTCTTATTTTCTAACACCCTCGATATGACACCTTCCCCAGACTGAAACAAAGTGCAGGTTCTGGCTCTTGTTGTTCAGAAAAGTAACTGAATTCTCTTGCCTTGAGTGACTTGCATCATACCTTTAAACTGAACTCTTAACTCCTCCCACCAGTGATGTATGTATCATTTGTTATGTTTATGCACCGTAAAAGCATAGGGAGTAATGGAAACATCTAGAAATGAGAGCCCCAGAGAAGACTCCCATTTAAATCAGGTTACTTACTTGGATTAAACCAACCCAAATTTAAACCGTCTGGGCCCACATACTAAACTAGTTGCAAAGCACCTCAGGGGTCCGTCTAGGAGTCGGTCATTGCCTTGCAGTGGCCTGTTCCAGCCAGCTTTGTAGGAGCAGTTCAGCTTTACCAAGGTTGGAATAAGCTGATGTCAGTTTTTTGTCCAGGGTGCGTATCAAGTAGAGGTCACACGCTTGTGTGGCCGCTGATATTCTGACTCGTTAAGAATGTACGCAGCAGGTCGCTTTTCAAAACATCTTTTGAGAGGCAGCCTGGGAGAGCAGTGCCATGTAGAAGAGACATGCATCTTCCTCTGGCATCAGCAAATGGATGCATCCTATCACATTGGACTGCTGAGCGTGTTTAGTCATGTTGCTGTAATAAGCTCAGGGAACAGGAATGGGTTCTGCCCTGTTGAGCTCTGGGAGGATTTGAATGAATTTGACTGGTTTGTTCTGGGGAAACTCATGTTTGTATCTGCTGCTTTTGTGCTTGGTGCAGAGAAGGAAGAAGTCCCCTTTGGGTTTTGGCTGAAGGGTTTTTGTAGTTAAGGATTGCCAATGTTGCTGTACTCCAATTCCTACTCTTAGAAGAGGTAAAATCAAAAACATCATGAGTGACACCCAGAACTGTCGTGTTTCTGGTGCTGATATTGTACAGATCCGCCTGGTTTTGAGGCTCATCTGTGCCCAGATAAACTGACCATAGCCTTCAGGCATCCCTACTTCTCTTGTCCTGGTGATTCATCCTACAGAGTGCACAGATGTGTGCCTTGGTGGGGAGTTCTGGCGTTATCCTTCTCTTTTTGTCTTAATGCAGCTTAGCCTGATGGCTCTCAAGGCATTTTTTCAGTTGGCTGCTGTGTGTGTATGTCAGAGGCAAGTCCAGATCATGCCAAGCACTGGTCCTGCAGACACTTTAAACAGTTATAATTCTCCTTAAGTAGGTTGTTCCATTTAAGTCAAAATACTGGCATGGCTGAAGTTAGGGGAAGTGTTTCAGGACTGGGGCCTGCATTTAACTTTCAGGAAAAGTATTCCTGACACAAGCCAGAGTCTTTAACCCATGTGAGCTGCAACTGCAAACCCATCTCACTGACTTCAGTTCCTGACCTACTTGAGAAGGTATTGCACAGCCTGAGGAAGTGTCACAGGTTTTGTGGCCTGAGAAGAGTTGGCTTTGAAGAGAGTCTGCAGTAAACGTGGCTGTGAATCCAAATTCCTTCAATCTACAGTGTCTGCAAGAGTTAAAGGAAAGCACTCCAACAGCTCATGTGCTCTCTGTGTGTGCATACTTTGCTAATCTTGACATGGGGTCTGAGCTGCAAGCTCCGAGGCGTATGTGAAGTTAGCTTGGCTGTCACCTTTTAACTCCCTGGGTCTGGCTGTGGCTCAGCACAGCGACACTTCCCGCTGCTGGGACTGCTGGCTGCAGATAGCTACTGCCTAAAGCTTGTCCCTGTGGGGCTGACTGGGCTGAAAGGTGCCCTGGCACTGCTCTCATGGCTTCCTGCCCCTGTGAGGAGCAACAGAGGGAAGAAAAAAGTGCTGTGGTGGCCCCTTTGCTGTGCCTGGAAGATATCTTGCACCCACCTTGTGCTCTCAAGTTGGTCTGAACGAGCTTGCTGCTGCTCTGCTGTCATCATTTGGCTGGAGAACAGCTGCCTCTGAGGATGGGTCTGCTTTAAAAGAGGGGAACAGCTGTACAGAATGAGGCCCATCTCTGATGCTGGCAGGGATATGAACAGAGGGAGGACTGAGCACATGCTTTTCTCCTCTAGGCTACAAAGTCCTAAGGGCAACTTGGGCCTTGGCTGTCTGGGAAGAGAAACTACAGTTCATTTAACCCACAGCATCCTGTTGAAAATTGCTGAGCATTTCTGACCAGAGGCTGGAGATGAAAGCTGCCTTTTTTTTCCCACTTAGGTTTCCGTGGAGAGGTTGCCAGTGGCCACCTCGCCCCACCCTGCAGACATGTGGGCGGGAGTGCGGAGTAGCCAACAGGAGGGAACCTCACCAAAAGGCCGAGGGACTTGGCTCTTGGGCATGCACAGGAGCAGCAGCAGCTGCTCAGATGGCCTCCAGAGCCTGACTGATGTCAGCATAACCAGCGCTCCTCGAAGCGCCTTGCCGTGTGTGGGGGCAAGGGGGAGCAGGTTTAGAGGGGTAAGCGGTACAGAAAACAACTGCTGTGATTATTGCTCGTCCCTCCCTGCTTCAAAGCACATCTCGGCTTTCCGTAGGAATGGGAGGGTTTGGAGTGAGTGAGTGAAAGCTGGGAGAAGTTCACTAAAGTGCAACAAGTTACCAAAAGCAAGGAGTAGGAAGAATAAATGTAAAATCTGTGTGTCTGTGGTGTGTCTTTGCTTGCGTTTTCCTCCTTTTCAGACAAGTGGAGCTAGGAGCAGTTCATCACTGTCGGATGAATCTGTCCAAGGAGTTCCCTCCTCTCTCCCCTGTGTTGTCTCTGAGAGCCTGTCACGCTGTAACAGGTCATACTGTCAAATGTCATACTGTGTTTGAAAAGAATCTGGCTTGCCTTAGGATGCTGCATGAAACATGGCAAGGTGTGGCATCCTGCAGGGAGCATGCATGGGCGCTTTGCTTGGCTTCCCACGCTTACTTGAGCAGAGGAGAGGGAGTGCACAGCAGAACTCCCTTCCACTACCTCTGTTCTTTCAGAGGCATGTCATGTGGTGTTGAGACTGCTAGAGCACTGAACCAGGCTGCCCAGAGAGGTTGTGGAGTCTCCTCCAGAGAGATTCCAAACACACCTGGATGGCAAGGTCCTGGACAACCTGCTGTGAGTGACCTTGCTTTAGCAGGGAGGCCAATTGGACTGGATGACCCCCAGAATTCTTCCAACCCCCACTATGCTGGGATTCTGTTGCCTAGATACTGTCTATTCACGTTGATGCCAAAAGTCTCTGATGTTGAAAGCCTGTGTGTGGTGAAGGGCAGTGGCACTGTCTGACCTCTGTGACATGCGATGCGCAATGTAAAATTGCTCCTAGGTACTGAGTGAATGAATGAGAGTTCCTCTTGGGCCCAAGATGACTTCTTCAAACTTGATAGCTGATCTGGTTGTTTCTGAAAGTTGCAAGAGAATCTGACATGTGGCTGGGAGTGTTGAGGGAAGGGGATACCAGCTTTTCCAGTATTGTATAGCTCAATCACAGAAGGAGGTTGGACTGGACATGAAACTGGATTCCAGGATGACATGGTGATTGCAGCCGCCACCAGCTTTGCTTCTTCCCACAGCTGGGGAGCTGACTTTCCCAGTAGGACTGCACCAGAGTTGTCCTGCTGCTCCTCGTGGTGTTGCCCCAACACCGAAATTGTGCTTGGATGCTTGCAAGTGGTGTGCAAGCACATGTCTAGGCGATGGGGCTAAGCCGATCTACCCTGGCTCGTTGCGAAGGCTTCCATCAAGGTCAGTGTAATAATAAGTTGCAGGGATTCCTCTTGAAAAGCAAGCAGGCGTTTGGGGAGGAGAGTCTTTAGCTCTTACGTGGCTCTTGCTTTTTGTTAGTTTAGGTTAACTTCATGAGTCAGACTAACCAGGAATCATAGAATCATTTTGAATGGAAAAGATCCTTACGACCATCAAATCTAACCGTTGTCTAACTCCACCATTTCCTGTATCAGTCCAGAATTCTTGTAGTAATTAGCCAAAATGACACAGGGTCACAACAGTTGTATGGCACTGAGTAAGCATCTATTCATGTTCTTTTCAGTGGCATGAAGAATTTATTTACTGAAGGTCACAGAGGGAGACAGTCACAGAGGCAGAAAAAGAAGCCAAATGCTCCAAATCCAGTTCTGTGTCTTCACCTTCACGCTTCCTGTCTAGGCAGATGAACCCACATAAAATCCTCGGTTCACAAACAGATGACATTCAAGTGCTACCAGCATTGTAAAATACATCTCAGGCTAATATATTTGCTCTTTCATCTTGAGTGCCTGGTGGAACACCTGTAACTATTTACATTATAACATGAGCTTTTGTGCTTGTGAAAGCAGACAGTTTGACAGCAGTGACCTCTCACACAAAAGCCTGAATAAGTGATGAACTTCCAACAAATCCATGACCTGAACTCTGCTGGATGCATATTGAAGGCAACAAGTTAATATGGCCTGTGGCAGTACCAGCGAGAGGCCTGGCTCTGTGCTGGACTCTTCTGCTGGAGAAAGTCCACAGATGGGCCTCTCACCACTATCCCTGCCCAAAGGCTTGGAATTAAGTGTGCCTATACTCACTGCCTAAGTGAAGGCTGCAGAAAGGACTTCAGTTTTTCCAGAGGATTCTCATCCTGCTGCTGTGCTCTGACCCTGGGTAAAGGGCTTGGTTTGTGTTGCAGAGAAAGCAGAAGGGTACATTTGTCCCTTCCTTCCTGAGCACTGCACTTCCGACTTTGCCGTGTTTAAATTGCATTGAGTAATAGTTAAAACTTCAATTATGAGCAGCTCTGGAGTGGGACATGTCTCTGCTGCAAGCATAGCAACCACTGGCGTCGAACAGGGAAGACAGCTGTGGTGCAGCAACCTCTGCAATCGTCCTCACCTAAATCATGCTGAAGCTGTGGCTCTGGCCACATTTCCCTGTTCTAGAATGAGCAGTTTCTGCTACCTGCTTCTCTGGTGAAACTTTACTTCAGAAGAGGGAATGTCTCTTCAGTGTGACAGAAATGCCTCTGGAGCTGTGGCAAAAGGTTTTCTACTTGTGTGGAGTAAAACACACTGCATTTTTTGCTTGCAAAACTGAAAACTAGAGGGAGTCCTGCTGGCGTCTGATGCTAAGCCTGACCAAAACTCTGTCTAGCCCAGGATGATGATTGATGTGGATGGATCAAAACAGAGTATGGCAAAAGGGTCATAAATGATGCTTTCCCAGTGTAGTCTACCAGCAGCTTGCAGCTTCTGGAATCTCTTGAGCCTGACAGTTCAGTATTTAAGTTCAAGAGTCCTTTTTCCTGATCTCATCCAGTAGCTTTTTGAATCTGTACTGACATGTGGCATGTTGTGGTGATTGAATTTTGCAGTTCAACTACATGCTCTATTGGAGGGGAGGTGAAGAATAACTTTCTAAATCTGCTATTTGATACTTCCTCTTGATAGGATTTAGAACTTGTGCTATGGGAAGTAGCAAGTAATTGTTCACTACTGACCTCCAAGCCTTTCAGGATTTTGTGAACCTCCACTGTATCACCCCTGTAGCCTTCCTTCCAGGTTAGAGCCCCTGTCTGAGTACTGGCTATTCCCTGCTTTTGAGTACATTGTTCAGTGACACTCGTTAAGCTTCAGTTTGCTTTGTTAACATCTATCACAGACGCATGCTAGAAGTACTTTATTTGCCTATGTATTTATTGCTCTAAGACATATAATTGAACAGACTTCTAGGTGCTCTCAGGACTCTCCTCTTCAGGTGCTTCTTTGGGGAGTCTTTCTCAGTGTGGCAGGTTACAGGCAGGAGATGCTGATTGGTGAGGGTGTTTGCAGGTCTGGCTTGCTTGCTTTCCATCCTATCTCCATAATAACTGGTTGTTTAAATGACTCTTTGCTCACTGCTTTCCTTCCCAAACACAGGAAGAGTTTCTAAGAAGAGTGTCACTGTACCCTTCCCCTTTTATTTTCTTTCTCTCTGCCTCTGCAGATGGCACATACCCTGTGTATCTAAAACCTTACTGAATGCAACTTACCTAAAAACAAGGGACATTGGTCCCTGCCAGCTCTCAGGGTATTCTTTGAGCTCCACTTAAGCAATATTGCCCACAAAACGTTTGCCTGCTTTCCAGTGGTACCTTGCTTACTTGGGATGATGGCTAGGATTCACGCCTCTGTTTGGTCTCAGCCGCTATCAGAGGACTTAAGCTCTCCAAAGGAAAATGCTTATTGATGTAAGTACTATGTTCCCATCCTTTTTTTCTGGGTACCCACTTGTCTGTCTACAGGATGCTTCATATTGCTGGACTTGGAGATTGTAGTTTTTGCAGCCAAAAGTGGGTTTGCTTCAGGCCTAACCATACCTCTGGTATACACTAAACCTAAAGCTCCGATGGTGCTTTGCAAATAAGTGTCTCCAGGGCTACTGACATGCAGCCACTTCTTAAGTGGAGAGTGAGAAAGGAGAGGTTTAGATCAGGTCATGCTAACCTTTTTCTTCCTCTGTGTAAAGCATTGTGCATTCTTTGGCACTGACATAGCCTAAAAAGGAACCTTGTCTCTTAAAGCCCTACCTTAGCCTGCCTACCAAATGATGCATGCTACTTGATTTGTGTAAAGCTGATGAAAAACTTCATTCCAGCATGCCAAGACCTGGAACATAGTTGCAGGGGTGACACTTGTAATTTCTACCTTTTGATGAAGAAAACCTTTCACAATGAGGACTCAGCTTTATCTAGTTTACATATTCCCTTTATTAAGCCTCTCAGGATTGGTGAAATATAGTGGTCTTAGGAGGAACAAGTCCAGTTCCTCATGTAGTACTGATACATAACAATAATCTTTCAACCTCACCACATATGGAACCATTCTAATATACTGTTCAGCACTTAGCACTGGATTTTGTGAATTATTTAGTGTTTGGAAGTCTCAGGCATGTCCATTTGGAGAAAGGAGGCAGGGGCAGTCCTTGCACACTATCAAGTTGTGGATGTAGTTCTGATTGTGAATTCAGAGCTCACTGTGTGTGTCTCTGTGTGTGTGTAAGCAAGAAGGCAAGTTTATGTTTCTTGAATTGGAAGTACTTTCATAGCTGCTTTTTTTTCTTAAGATACATATCCAAAAGGTCTTAAATATCTTAAAGGTATGTCCTAAAGAGCTAAGCCAAGAAGCTGGTAAGACCTCTCCTCTGTTTGTCCCTCTGTCTTCTGAAGTTCGGGTTCATCTGGATCAGTTCTTTAATCTGACTTGCTTGATGACTGATTTAATTGTGCTGGCACAAGGAGGCAATGGAGAAGTCATAGCAAAGGAGGACAGGATTTCTGGTTGCAGCACAGACATGCCTGTGCAACCATCATTGAAAAGGCTGATGCTCAAGACATTAAAAGCATCACATCCTTGTAGTGAAGCAGGGGACATGAGGAAGAGTGGAGGACTGTCTGTTTCTCGGTTTATCTTTACACTGGCCTCAAATCAACCTTGGATGAAACAGGAGGCATTGCTTACTAGGGTAGATCCTGGAACTTGTGCGGCAGTGTGGCTGGGTCAATTAATTCCTGCACTCAGAGCCTAATCCAAGCTCTGCTCCGTGGATGGAGAATCATTAGCAATGCCTGTTGTGTCTGTCCTTATATATAGGGCTCAAGATCTTGGCCAGCTTGAAGTTCTGTTGAGAATACAGCACAACTTTTTTTTTGAGATGCTTTATTTTAACTTGTTCATTCTTACCTGCATCCAGGCTTCCAGCCTTGTTGGAGGTAAGAGTGAGCATCCACTCTATGGCTATGCTCAGTTCATAGTTGTCTCTGTCCCTTGATGCCAGGAACTGTAAGAGGGACAGGCTGATATTAATAGAGTCAGGTTTTTTCTGACCCCACACTTTACCTTTCCCGCTTGCCCCTGTCTTTCAGGCACGTTGTGATGTTTGCCTTCAGAGATTCTATTTACCACTTGCACTTAACACTTTTCCCCCCACTTCAAGGCAAGTTTTATTCCAAGTATGTGACTACAAACAAATACAAAGGGGAAAATCTCAATGGAGATCCGTGCCTGATGTTTGTGACCCCTTTGAAGCTGCCTTTTTCTGTAGAGTATTTTGATATTTAGGTATTTTGTCCCAGCTTTCCCCTTTCTAATGGATCTTTGCCTGAGTAACTACAAAAATTAATAGTGATGTTGAATTAATGACTTCAGAATGATTTCCTTGGCAACCTGTATGTGCCCTTGACATCACAGGGTGAAGAAGCAGCAAAACCAGCTTAAGGAAGGGATTTTGGTTTAGTTTTTCATTACCCCTTCACCTCTAGCAGTTCTTAGCTGTTGTGCTGTAGCTTGTCTCCTGGGAGATGCTGTTAGAAGTGTTTGTGGAGTTTCTCTGTAAGCCTTATCTCAAAAATTACCTTGGTAGCCAATCCTTTCTTTTTTTAACAGACCAACTTTTATTGGGCACTAAAGGGGAAGCAAATCATAGGTTCTTCCTGGAACAGGAATGAGCATCTGAAGGAGGGAGAAGAGCTTCTGGAGAGGTGTTGACCAGCAGTGCAAACTGCACCAAACTACATCCTGTTTGCATCAAGAAGCTTTAGAGTTTCAGTCGTGAAGATAGTCTTGTCCTCCCACCTTGCTTCACATTCTCTGCTCTCTTGATGCAAATCTCATTATTGCATTAGCTGTGCAAAAATTCTGTTGCTTCTGCAAATTGCCTCTCCTGCCCCTAAATAAGTTTCCATCTTAAAGTACCTGTTTTAGTTGCACTTGATATTACATATGGAGATCATGTTTCATCGTATAAGTATGCGGTCTAGGTTTTGTTTCGGGGTGAACTGATACAAATTTGGTTCAATTTTAGCAGTGTCAGGTCAGCATCTTCTATAAAGATGGTTTGAGTAGCCAGAAGCAGAGTTATCAATCACTGCTCAAATACCAGCTTAACAGAAATAATAGCAAAGGCTGATGTAGATGTTGTTGGAATGCCCAGACTTCTGTTTCTAAGGGGTGGAACTAAACATACCCCAGAATCATACAATGGTTTAGATTGAAAGAGACCTTAAGATCATCTAGTTCCAACCTGGCTCTGAACAGTTCCAGGCTTGGAGTCTCCACAGCTTCTCTGGACAACCTGTTCCAGTGCCTCACCACCCTCATAGGGAAGAATTTCTTCCCAATGTCTGATCTAAACTGAGCTTCTTCCAGTTTGAATCCATTACCCCTCACTCTGTCACTCTATGCCTTTGTAAAAAGTTTCTCCCCAGCGCTCCTGGAGCCCTTTCAAATACTAGAAGGCAGCTCTAAGATCTCCTTGGAGTCTCCTTTTCTCCAGGCTGAACAACCCCAACTCTCTCAACCTGTCTTCACAGGAGAGATGCTTCAGCCCTCTTTGTGGCCACCTTTGGACCTACTCTAACAATTCTATGTCCTTCTCTTGTTGGGGTCTCCAGAGCTGGATGTGATACTCCTGATTTGGTCTCACCAGAGCAGGGTAGAGGGGAAGAATCATCTCCCTTGACCTGCTGCCTGTGCTGCTGAGGATGCAGCCCAGGATACCAAAGGATATGCTAAAGGCTGAGGAAGTACAACAGCTACCACGGCACATTGCCACGGAAATTGTTTTGCTGCAAAAGGACATGGACTGTGAAAGGGCTTTATGGCATCTGCATGCTTAATATGGGCTCCTCCAGTCTTTATCACCAGTTTAAATAGTCCATTTGTCCATTTTCTGAAGTTATTTTTTGTAACTCTTTGGGGGAGGAGCAACTAAAACAGGGCAGCATGCAAAACCCTAAAACTCTAGCAAAAAAACCCACCTTCTTTTTGTGTCTACGTGTTGCAGCTGTCTATCTCTTGGCAGCAGACAGCCTGCGTAGAATAGGAGGTTTCAGTGCTGAAGTGTGGAAGAGCAAATTAAGGCGTTCTGAACTTTGAAAAATTCTTATTTTCTAGGGAATTTCAGTTCTCACCAAGTGGAGACAGGTCACCTACTCTTCAATATTCTCAGTTATTTTGCAGTATCACAATCAAGTGGATTGGAGTCAGTTCCATGAATCCCCAGCTGGGAGGGAGTACAAAAAGGAGCATGTCTTGTTTTTTTTTTTTTTAGGGGGGAAGGTGAAGAGGAAAGGGAAAATTTCTTTTCTTTTACCATGAAACAGACTTTTGTATAAGTCAGATAAATGTTTTGGGTTTGGGATGTGAGCATAGGACATTGTTTCTGCCTAACCTATGGATAGCATGATAACACCTAGGGCATTGTTACACCTTTTAATCTTCTCTTGTTACACCTGGAAAGGCAGAGCATTCAGCAAAAGGAGGCAGTGTAGCAGCTTAACTCCAGCTACTCAACACAATACTTGAGTTTCAGGGTTAAGTCAATGCACACCGTTGTACCACTGCAAGGAAACTGACAAAGGAAAGGTGTAGTAACCTCTGAAGCTTTCCATGAAACCTTATGTTTTTAAATACATGTTATGCATTCAGTTGCACAGATGGACAAAATGGAAACTCCATCCCCAGCACTTTGAGAAACAAGATTTTGGTGATGGACTCTGTGGTCAAGGAGACAACAGCATCCTGGCAAGACCAGGGGAGTGATTGACTCCCTGTGCTCAGCATTGGTGAGGCTGCACACTGAATACTGTGTTCAGATTTGGAGCCTTCACTACAAGGTGGGCATTGAGGTGCTGGAGCATGTCCACAAAAGGGCAATGAAGCTGATGAGGGGTGTGGAGAACAGGCCTTGTGAGGAGCAGCTGAGGGAACTGGGGTTATTTAGCCTGGGGAAAAGGAGGCTGAATGGAGATGTTCTTGCTCTCCACCACTACCTGAAAGGAGGTTGTAGCAAGGTGAGTTGGTCTCTTCTCCCTAGTAAGAAATTGATAGAATGAGAGGAAACGTCCTCAAGTCATGCCAAGGGAAGGTTTGGGTTGTATGTTAAAAGAAACTTCTTCCCCTAAAGGATTCTCAGACACTGAAACAGGCTGCCTGTAGATGTGATTGAATCCCCATTCTTGGAGGTGATTCAAAGACACAAAGGTATGGTGCTGGTGGACATGGTGTGGCTCCAGACTTGGTAGAGTTAGATAATGGTTGGACTTGATGATCTTAAAGGTCTTTTCCAACCTGTGATTCTGTGATCTCCCTGCTCACAGTCTGCATCCTTAATTTTTGGACAGGCTTTTTAGTCTCTGCCTGGTCTGGGATATAATTTTCCTTTCAGCTGAGATATTTGTACTGCTGTACTCGTTACAGCATCACAGAACCTTTGTGGTTGGAGAAGACCTTCAAAAACATCAGGCCCAGGCATTATTTAACTCCATCAGGGCTGCTGCTACACCGTATCCTGGAGCACCGTATCTACATGGCTTTTTAATACATCCAGGGATGGCAATTCCCTCAGTAGCTGTTATCAGTCTTTGATAACCCTTTCTGTATAGATGTTTTCCTAATGTCTAACTTAATCCCTGGTGTAACTCGGTGCCGTTTCCTCTTGTCCTATCGCTTGTGAGAGGAGACAAACACCCACCTTTCTACAGTCTCACTTCACAGTATCACAGTATCAGGTAGTTCAGGTAGTTATAGAAAGCAATGAGGCCTCCCCACAGCCTCCTTCCCATCAGACTAAATAGTCCCATCTCCCTCAGCCCCTCCTCATCATATTTACTCTCCTGACCCTTCACCAGCTTCATTGCTCTTTTCTGGACCAGTTTCAGCACCTGATTGTTTTTTCTTACATTTTATCGTCCAAAATCAAACTTAAGTACTTAAGGTGCAGTCTCACCAGTGCTGAGTACAGGGAGACAATCACTTCCCTACTCCTTCTGGCCACACTATTCCTTATGCAGGCCAGATTTGATGGTGTTTTTGGCCACCACAGCCCACTACTGGCTCATGTTCAACTGGCTATTGATCAACACCCCCAGGTCCCTTTCTGCCAAGCAGCTTTCCAGTTGCTCAGCCCCAAGCCTTTCATGAGGTTGTTGTGGCAGGACTCAGCACTAGGACTTTTTGAAGCCCAAATGATTGGCCTCAGCC
Source organism: Tricholaema leucomelas (assembly GCA_013400475.1). Lineage (NCBI taxonomy): Eukaryota > Metazoa > Chordata > Aves > Piciformes > Lybiidae > Tricholaema lacrymosa > Tricholaema leucomelas. The sequence goes on from WAAF01000667.1 coordinate 152,750, forward strand.
AATCAATCCAGCCTGCCCAGGTCCCTCTGAAGAGCCTTTCTATCCTGCAGCAGTTAAACACTCCCACCTAACTTGGTATCGTCTGCAAACTTACTGCGAGTGCTCTCAATCTCCTTGTCAAGAGCATTGATAAAGATGCTAAACACGAGTGGGCCCAGCACCGAGCCCTGGGGAATGCCACTTGTGACTGGCTGCCAACTGGATTTTGCTCCATTCACTACCCTGCTCTGGGCCTGGCCATCCAGCCAGGGGTTGATTCTGTAGAATGTGTGCCTGTCCATGCCTAGGGCAGCTATTTTTCTCTTGGGGATGCTGTGGGACCAGTCTCTAAGGCTTCGCTGAAGTCCAGGTAAACAACATCCACAGCCTTCCCCTTATCCACCAAGTGGGTCACCTTGTTATAGAAGGAGGTGAGGTTTGTTAAGCAGGACCGGCCCTTCATGAACCCATGCTGACTGGGCCTGATCGTCCTGTCAGTGGTGTGTTATGGCACTCAAGATGATTTGTTCCATGACCTTCCCTGCCACTGAGGTCAGACTGAGGAGTCTGTAGTTCCCTGAGTCCCCTTTCTGGCCCATCACATTTGCTGATCTCCAGTCTGTTAGGACCTCCCAGCTTAGCTGAGACTAATGATAAACCATGAAGAATAGCTCAGTAAGCACATCTGTCAATTCCTTAGCACTCTTGCACATAACCCATCTGACCCCACAGGCCTGTGCATGTGTAGGTGGTGCACCAGGTCACCCCACCATTTCCCCTTGCATTATGGAGGTCTCCTTCTCTTTCCCATCCCTGTATTCCAGCTTGAGGGGCTGGCTACCCAGCAAACAACTGGTCCCTCAAAGACTAGCAAAGAAGGGATTAAGTATCTCATCCTGTTCCAGTTCCCTGGTGAGAATGTTTTCCCCTGCATCCAATACAGGATGCAGATTCTTCCTAGTCCTCTTTTTGTTGGTAATATATTTATAAAAGCAATTTTTTATTATCTTCTAGAGCAGCAGCTAGATTTGAGATCTTGTTGGCCTTTGGTCCTCCTAATTTCTCCCTGCGTAGCTTCACTGCATCTTTGTAATCTTCCTGAGTGCCCCATCCCCTTTTCCAAAGGCCTTAAACTCTGCTGTTGTTCCTGAGTTCCAGCCAAAGCTGAATGGAGATTCAGCCAGGTCATCCTTCTTCCCTGCCAGGCCTGTCTTTTGGGACATGAGAATGGCCTGTTCCTGTGCTTTTAAGATTTCCTTCTTGAAGAGTGCCCAGTCCTCCTCCACTCCTTTGTCCTTCAGGATGGGCTCCTAAAGGACACTGCCAAAATCTGAACAGGCCAAAATCTGCCCTAGAGAAGTCCAAGGTGGCAGTTCTGCTGATCCAGCTCCTTCCTTCTGCAAGAATTGAAAGCTCTGTTATTTCATGAGTGCTAAGCCCAAGACAGCCTCTAGCTGTTGTATGTCCTTCTCTGTTAATAAGCAGCAGGTCTTTCTCTAGCTGGTTCCTTCATCATTTGTGTCTGGAATTTATGGGCTGCCCAGGGAGGTGGTGGGGTCACCGTCCCTGGAGGTGTTCAAGAAAAGACTGGATGGGGCACTTAGTGCCATGGTCTGGTTGACTGGCTAGGGCTGGGTGCTAGGTTGGACTGGATGATTTTGGAGGTCTCTTCCAGCCTGGTTGACTCTATTCTATTCTATTCTCTTCCACACACTCTTAAGAACCTCTGGGACTGTTCCTTCTCTGCTGCATTGTATTCCCAGTACACATCTGGGAAGCTGAAGTCCCCCACTAGAACAAGAGGTAACAATTGTGAACTCTCTCCCAAGTGCTCATAGAGTACTTTAGCAGTCTCATCATCCTGAGTGGGAAGTGTGTGACAAAACTCTGCCTTGTTGGCCTTCCCCTTGATTCTTATCCATAAACACTCAACTCTGCCATCTTCATCGTTAAGTTGTAGATGTTTGTATCACCATGACATAGAGGAGCTCACCTGTTGCTCTGTGCTAAGTAGGCAAAGCAAGCTAGCTCAGGGAGTTTCATATGCTGATAGTCCTGCTGCTTTGCTGGCCAGGTCTGGGCTTTTCTGACTTCAGTTAAAAGTGATGGTTAAAGTCATCCAGCTTTGTGTGCATGGATGAAACTTGACTTAGCTCCACAGAAAGGGTTAAATCTTTCCAAAACACATGCAAGTTTGTGTTGCTTCAGCAAGTTTCAGCTTTTCCTTTTCTTTTTGTTTTGTTGTTGTGGTTTGGTTTTTTTTGGTGGGTTTGTTTTTGTTTAGTTGGGTTTTGTTGTTTTCTGGTTCATAACTTTTGCATGGCGTTTAAACACTTGTCTCTTCATGAAGCTGATACTAAAAGGAGTGGAAATCATCCCGGGGAGAGGAAAAGGACAAGCTAACCTTGGCACCTCAGGCTTGGCTATTATGTTGTGCTTCCTCTGCGGGGCGGACGATCTTCTTCCAGCAAATGGAGGAAGTTGCTGAAGTAGAAGCAGCTCGTTTGGACCTCCTCTCTCCTGAGGAATGGGGCGGTGTGGTGAAAGAGGGTTACACAGAGCACGGAGAGGGAGTAATTAAAAGGAATAACCCAACCTCAAACCCTCGGTCATGTGTGATGCTCAGCAAACTTTCTGGAAAGCAGGAGCCTTCAGGGTTGGGGAGCAGAGATAAGGTTTGCTGGTGACGGGGAAGGTACCAGGAGAAGGAGCCAGGGAAGGATGGAGGAGGGCGGCTGCTCCTTTCCCCGGTTGCTGACTAAACAGTTATGTCAGCTGGCAGTCGGCAAGGCCTGGGGATTTGCGATATAGCTCCTGGAGGGTGGGGGTGGCTGTGTGGGGGGAAGGGAAGGGAGGGGAAGGGCTGGCCTTGCCTCAGCAACTGCTGCCGCCGCCGCCTCCTCTCCGTTGCAGGGAGGCCCTGCTGTGGGCGTGCTGGGCTGTGGTGTGACCCCAGGAAGTTCTGATGGTGATGCCCGGGCGGAGTGGACTCGTGTTCATCTGCCGGCCTTGTGTTTGAACATCGGCTCGGTGCCTCCAGCAGCAGACGGAGCCTTTCGGGAGGGCTGGCCTGTCCGACTGGTACCCGTGCCTGCCTTGCCGGCTGAGTCAGGGCCTTCCGGAGCGCCTGCCTCTGTCCCAATAGCCAGGCCTTGTTGCTGGGGCATCGCAGCTCCGTGCTGGAGGAGAGGGCAGCCCTGCCTCTTTGTGCGTACACCGGCCTCTGGCTGCAGGTCAGGGTGAGGGTGCGAAGTGCAGCGGCAGCAGCAGCAGCAAGGCTTGGCCAGTGCCACAGGTAAAAACTTCCCCTTCTTGGCACGGCCTGGGGCTTTTAGAAAGTAGGCCGTGAATTCTGGCTGCTCTTTTAAGTTTAATGTTTCCTTTCTTGGCCTTGAAGGTAGATGGAGCCCAGGGTAGCCCTTACACAGAGCAGGAGGTATTTATAATGATTCCTTAAGGTGGTAATGTTACAATCCTATTTTTCTGTTCTTCTTGTTTTGTTTTCCATAAATCATGTGCTGTAAAGTTGGAACAGCCTTGGAACAGCTGCAGCTTGTGCTTCCCTCCTCCCCTCCACCCCCCATCAGGAGTAAGTGAAGGATGGATTGCATGTGAATCATCTCTATACCTATTTGACTTCTCCTGTCCCAGCAATGAAAGACAGAGAAGGACCCTGTCCTGACAGGCAGAAAGGGTGTGTGTCTCAATTGTTTGAGGTCAGATGAGTTAGCTTAACACAATTAAGAAGGAAAAAAGCCTCTCTTGATGCTCCTTAAGGTACAGCCTACCCTGTGGTAGCCATGTTTGTAGCTGTTTGAGACCAGTTACTGTGTTAACTTGCATCTTAATGAACATTAAGATAGATTTTTTTTTTTTGCTAATGTAGCTGTTTGAGACCAGTTACTGTGTTAACTTGAATCTTAATGAACATTAAGATAGAATTTTTTTTTGGTAATGTTAATCTGACTCAACTGAGCTACCGTGGTTGTAGTCATCAGTGAACCCATCTGGCCCACATGGACAAGCTTGCTGGAGGCGGCTTTAGTTAGCAGGACAACACCAGTCCGTGTTTCTAAAGGCCTAATTAAGATTTGTCATTTTCTTGTTTGTTTTTTCCAAGGTCAAGTGAGGGCTGTAGAAAAATGTTTAGATGATGATGCCGAAATCCACAGATCTCACCCAGGAGTTGCTTTGTTGTCCTTTTGTGCAGCTCTCATCACCTTGGTGTGGTTCTCAGCCGAGTGTGTTGTGCCTGGCACTTCTTCACAGCACACCTGGATGCTCTTTTATGCGTGAGTCAAACGGCAGCGTGATCTGAGAGGGCCTCCCAGTCCTTTGCCGAGTGGCCTGACAGAGGAGCTGGGCAGCTGGACTTCTGTCAGCTTCTTCTCAGTGTGGGAAGGTTGTAAAGCACTAAAGTATCTGAGTGATGCCTTGATTTCTGTTCTGCTTTAAACACTCTGCTTGCAACTGGCCACAAGAGTGAGCACCTCGTGAGGGGGTGTTAAACTAGATAAAACCTGTGTCTTTAAACATCTGGCTTCCTTCTCCCGCCCGTTTTAAAAGGCTTGTTCGATGGTGCAGGTTTGTTTGAACAGAAAAAAAATTCTCCAGGAGCTTGGAAGCCACTCAAGAAGTTACTTTTATGTCAGATCTACATCATCTGCTTCTTAAAGCGGTAGCATTGTCCATGGATCTATGAAAATGGAATTCTGTTAAGAGGAGAGGGGTATGTAGCTACTTGAGTGCTTAGACACAGGGTCTGAAATGCTGAATAACCGCAGATCTTGCTAACTTCAGAAGGAATGCTGCTGGAAGCGGCTCTTGATGCACGGGGTACAAAGCACTACAAGTGCGGGTAAACAGTGCTTTAAAATATTTTGGCACACTGAGAAAACTTCAGTGAGTGACTCTTGGAAACTGAGCACTTGACTTTCCGTGGATAAGATCAGTTTAAATAGGTGCGTTTTTCATCCTTCTGTGTGTACGAGAGAGGGGAACAAGAGGGCAAGGAAAAAAAAAAAATGAAGAGGAAAAGATCTCAGTGCTGACTCGGGAGACTGGTTTGACCTTCTGAGCCCTGTGCGCTTGTCTGTGGTTTCCAGCCAAAGGCTCTCACTTTGAGAGTGCCTTGCTTTTCGTGCTGAACTATTTTTTGACGCACTGAATGAATGCAATATGTTAACACTCCTGTAAGTCCCAGAATTGCTTGGCTGCCCCTTGCCCTGCCTGCCTCACGCTGGCTCAAAAGGTACCATTGTTTGTTCTGCAAACAGTGGGTGATGGTTGTTTCCAAGGTGACTGTAGCTATGTCGCTGCCCTCTAGTACCAAAAGAAAAAAAAACATAAAAAGGCTTTAAACACCTGAGAGCATCCCACTGTCATCAGAGATGGTGGGAGGAAAGAAAGAGCTGTTTGTTAGAGCTCCCTGGGCTGTATATTAGAATACAGAATAGAGTAGAATAGAATAGAATAGAATAGAATAGAATTAACCAGGTTGGAAGAGACCTCCAAGATCATCCAGTCCAACCTAGCACCCAGCCCTAGCCAGTCAACTAGACCATGGCACTAAGTGNGATGCGTATGTTTGGCTGGTGCTGCAGTACATCCTTCCTGAACAGTGCATGGGTGCAGCTATTGAAACAGGTGATTATTTTGAAGGATGTGTCTCCATGGCTTAATGCCCAGGTGGTGTTAGGTCAGTCGTTGGACTCAATGATCTTAGAGGTCTTCTTCAACCAAAACAATTCTGTGATTCCATGATGAATTTAAGGTCTCTCGATCATATTGATCAACTGTTACTCAGAGTTTGAGTTTACAGCAGTAATATTCTTCTTTTTCACTTAATTAAGACTCAGGATGTTTTCATAGAACTATAAAGGTTGGAAAAAAATCTCCCAAGGTCATCAAGTCCAACCCTTAACCCAACTCTGCCAAGTCCACCACTGAAGCATGTCCCTGAGTGCCACATCCACACATTTTTTTGAACAGTTCCAGGAATAGCAATTCCACCGCTTTCATGGGCAGCCTGTTCCAGGGCTTGACAATCCTTTCAGGGAAGAAATATTCCATAATGTCCAACCTAAACCTCCCTTGGCACAACTTGAGGCCACTTCCTCTTATTGTATCACTTGTTGCTTGGGAGAATAGGCCAACACTCACCTTGTTCCAGACTCCTTTTAGGGTTTTATGGAGGGCAGGAAGGTCTCCCCTCAGCCTCCTTTTCTCCAGGCGAAACAACTCCAGTTCCCTCAGCTGCTCCTCACAAGACTTGTGCTCTAGATCTTTCACCAGCTTTGTTGCTGTTCTTTGGCCATGATCCAGCAAAGGCTGCTGAAAGACTGCTGAAGCAAAAGTATATGGACTTCTCACAGTGAAACCCAGAAGGGAATACTCAGCAGTTCTGCTGGACTTCTAAGTTTTCAGAATAGTTGGGATAACCAGTTATTTGGGGAAAAAACATTCATCCCCCAGAAAGAGGACCCAGACAGTTCTTTCATTGCTTCTGTGTATTTGTGGAAGGCCTGTGGTACTCAGAACAGCAACTTGTTTTGAAATATCACAGTAGATGGATGAATTAGAAGCATTTTTTTTCATCCTCTCCCTGTGCTGCCTGCCCATCTACTGATGCAGCTGTTTAGTAGAAGGGGGGTTGAGTTTAGAAAGAAGAACAAACCAAGACTTATTTTTAATTGGTCATGGATGCTGCTAGCAGAACTTTGCCTCCCTCCACAGCAGGTTTAGTAAAGTTCATACACAGGTTTCAGTAAACATTAACCACTTTTATCAAGCCTCGCAGCATGCTGAATGGTTAGCAAAGAGCATGGCCGGAAAGAGACAGAGAAAATGAACAAGTCCAAGGTCAAAAGGATGGGAGGTTTTTTCTTCAGGGGTGGAGAAGGCTGAGAGCACTTTGTGGAAGTAGGCCCGTGTGAAAAAATGCGGGGTTTGTCCTTAAGCTTTCATCCATATATGTAGTGGTGCTCAAGGAGGATGCGCATCTTTAATTTTCCTTCTGCTCCAGTGGGATGACGAGAACACATCAGCCCTCCTCCTGCTCTTGCTAACAGCACAAACTCCTGATGACTCAGATCAAATCAGAGCAGAGCATGAGCTTTGCTATCACTTTCCCATCTTTATATGGGCCAACTTCTACCCAGAATCCTGACTTCAGCCAAGAGTAAGCAGATCACATTTTCTCTCCTCCCTGCCTGCGCGAAGCAGTCCTGCTTACACAGGGTGTTTGAGATGTAGTTTAGCAGATTACCTCCTTTTTCTTTCTCTTGGCTGTTTCCTTATTGCTTTTGAGGGGTGCAGCACTGTTAATTTTTTTGTAGAAAGAATTGTACTGATCAAGCTGATTGACTTAGCAATGAAAAGGAAGCAATTTGCAGGTAAATGAAGGAAATTGCTTTAAGTCGAGGTGTGGGGGAAAACAAGCATTTTGAAAAGAGCACGGCGTCTACCCTAATGAAAGTTGTTGAAGCATCTGATGCCAGAGTTTGAACTGTAAGTTATTTTTACTTGTGCAAATCAGCATATCCTGTTCCTCCAAGCTCCATTCAAATTATACTTTGCAAAAGAAAGAAGCAGCAGTATTCACCTACATCTTTCCTAGAAAAGGACATCACTGAAAGATTGTACCTTACCGGAAAAACACAGATTTACTGATGTGATACATCAAACAGAGAAGAAATCCAAACTGTATGGGGCAGGTCCTACCCTCTGCTGCACCTCGAATACAAAATGTATGCTCACAGTTGAAAATCTCATCTTTGTGGTGACACAGATGATTCAGAGCAGGAAACGAGAGGAATCTCATTTAGCACTTAAGCATTTGTGGGTTGGGGCGTGAGGAGGTCACAGTGTTTGGCACACTCATTTAGAAACCTTCAGGCTCTTTTCCCCACTGCATTTTATACTGATATAAATAAGGGCTGATGCTGGAAGTATCGGTGTGAGAGGCAAATCCCATCATCTTCATTCCACCTGGATCAGCCAGGAGATGAGAAAGAAATGAGAAGGGCCTTTAAATTTGACATTAGCTGTCCAACTGAAACCCATCTCTAGTCATAGGAGGTGCAGGGGATCATCTGACATGTCCTGCTGTGGGTGGCCAGGCTATTGCACAGAGGTGGGCATCACCACTAGGGCTGCAGTGATAGCCCATGCTGTGGTCACATGGTCCTGTGGGTGGCCAAGTTATGAGGAGATTTAGATGCAGGCTTGAAATTGCAGCTTCTTGGAATATCATAGAATGGTTTTGGTTTGAAGGAACCTAAAGATCATCTAGTTCCAGCTGCCTGCACAGACACCTCTCATGGCCCCATCCAACCTGGCTTTGAACATTTTCATGCTTGGAGCCTCCACAGCTTGTCTGACAACCTGTTGCAGTGCATTATCACCCTCATTGGGAAGAAATTCTTTCTAATCTAAATCAAGCCAAGACAATTCTCAAATTGAGAACTTCTTGGTTTGTCCCTTATTCACAAGCTTCCCAAAGAGCTTTACTTTAACCTTTTGCAGGAAGCTTGGATGTAGTTTTGCCTCTGATGATGCTTTCCCCTAGCTTCCCAGGTGTTTTTGCCTACTTTATGGTTTAACAAAAGCAAAACAAACAACAAACCAAACTTGCTTTCCCAGTAAGTGGATTGTGTGTTGTAACAGAAGGTTTTTACAGTTCATAGAGGGAAACAAAATCATATATGTTTGTTGAATGCTGAAATACATTAACTTAAGTACTAAGGGTAAGCATAATGGGAGCATGATAGTGGTTGGACTCCATGATCTTGAAGATCTTTTCCTGCAAAAGTGATTCTATAATTTTTTGTGCAGAACATTATACATCTCTGTAAACTTTATTCCTTGGGTGGCTTCCAGGCAAGGCAAAAGTCAGAAAGACAGTTTTTAGGTTGCTTTGATGCCTCTGCAAAAGCATTTGCAGTTTTCCATCTGCTGGATGTCTCCAATGGGTGCTAACAAAGTGGCTTTTTGTGCAGTTTTGTTGAAATCAGTTATGCAAACTTTATTGCAATCGCAGTCATTTACAGTGCACAGCTGATAAACGAAAACATTCCCGTTCATTTCCAGCACCTTGACAGCTTCCCTGTGGTTCTGGTTTTGTCTGCTTGGAGCACCAAGGTGCAGGAAGGGCTCTCACTCCTGAAGAACCACTTATCCTGTTGGGCCTTTTTCTTTAACCTCTCTGGAAAAAAACTTTTGTTATCAGTCTGTGAGCCAATAGGTCTTGTTTCTCTCTGGAATAGCTTCATGAGCGGTTCTTGCAGGACTGTTAGCTGCTCTATGGGCAGGAATAATTATGTCTCCCCTCCCCAGATGCCCTTGTAAAACTTCAACGCAAGAATACTCTATTAAATCTCTAACAGACAAAGTCTTTTGGTTGACAGAATGAGTCCCTTCACTGTCTTACCATTACACAAAATTTCTGTCCTCTTTCCTTCACCTGGGGAAGCAGTCTCATTGCTCCCTAAGTGTCATGGTCAGATTTGCTTTGGTAGAAAATCTTTGTGGAGTGAGATGTGAGACCTCTAGGCACCAGGAGAAAGTGAAGTGAATGCCCCACCACAGCCTTGGAGCAATCAGGGTAAGGTGGGGAGATTTATTTCCTGTCGGTGTGCAAGGGGTCTCATCTAATTTCTCCTCTTCCAGAAACTTTCAGTGACTTTTCCACATAACTTGAGTTCCAGTGTGTGATTTGGAGGAGGGTTTTTTAATTACTGAACTTAGTTAATTAGAGTAGATAACAGGCATTCATTAATAAGCTATGCTGCTTAGCTGCCATTCAGGAGCACTTCTGCATCAACTTTAGTGTGTGTCTTAGGTATCTTAAGTGCACTTGCAGTGCTGGATCCAGCTCTGGATTCCTCAGCACAGGAAGGAATTGGTCCAGAGAATGATCTGAGGGCAGAACCCCTCTGCTGTGAAAGATAGGCTGAGAGAGTTGGGGTTGTTCAGCTTGGAGAAGAGAAGGTTCCAGGGGACCTTATTGTGGATATTTAGTACTGAAAAGGGCTGGTAGGAAAGCTGGGGACAGACTCTTTGGTGGGATCTGTTGTGGCAGGACAAGGGGTGATAATTTTAAACTAAAAGGGGATGATTTAAACTAGATCTCAGAAGAAACTTCTTTTTACACTGAGGGTGGTGAAACACTAGCAGAGGTTGCCCAGAGAGATGGTAGATGCCCCATCCTTGTAAACTAAACAGGTCAGGTTGTTTGAGGCTCTGAGCAACCTGATCTAGTTGAAGAGGTCTCTGCTGACTTCGGGAAGGTTGTGCTAGAAGACCTTTAAAGGTCTCTTCCCACCCAAACCACTCCATAATAAGCAGGATTTGGCTTCAGTGATGCAGACATCCTGTGTTTGGGGCAGGCAGCAGTACCAGGCTTTCCAGTTCCAGGAGCCAGACCCCCCCCAGGCCAGGGGCAGACAGTGAGGCATACTCCCATCCTCCAGCAGCACCTGGGCACCAGTAGGAATGGCTGGGCTGCTCAGCATGGGGTGCTGACTGGCTGAACCATTCACATTGGCTACATGTGTTCCAGCTGCAAGGTGGCCCAGCGCACACCAAAGTCTCAACTCTGCCTGACTTTAAAAGGCTGGACTGTTTTGGTCTTGCAGCTCTGGTATAAGGTCTTACATGTAGAGCACTTAGGGCTTCCTCATTGGGACCCAGACTCTTTAAATTTTTATTAAGGGGTTTGTCTGTGCTGACATTTAGCTAGCACCAGATGTTGGCTTTTTGTTACCAGTGTGGAGGTGGCATAGCTAATAAAGGCAAGGGTGAGAAACTGGGGAGAAAACTGCCTGTCAGATGCAGCTTGGTGTACTGCAGCCTGTCTGGTGCCTGTTCCTTCTTCCTGGGCTAGTGTTCTACGAGAAACCTTTTCTCTTGACTGGCCAGGTGTTTTCCAAGCACATATCCTTTCCCAGGTGGCCTTACTGGATACCACAGGGAGAGTACAAAGGTAACTTAGTGGAAGAATCGGGGTGGGGGTTCCCTTGTATTTTGATGTTTCTTCTGTACATAACTTCTCCCCCACGACCTCTTTTGGCCATACCCTCCCTCAGAAAATGTCAGCAAGCAATTGTTCCCTTCGTGGAGCTGCGAGCCCCTAGACAGAGGCTTTTCCAGTTTTATGAATGCACCGTTTGTTGCCGAGAGCACAACTGTTCGATCTGACTGGCTGCATCCCACTCTGCTTGGGCCCAGTGTGTGCACTGCAGCCAGGCTATGCATAAACCAGATTTTTGTCTTAAATGGCACCATTTTGTCCACAGCAGCCACAGCAGCAGCAGTCTGTCTTTTGTGTGCGCACGCGTGTGAGGCTCACAGCATTTGGGGGCAGAAAGACTTAAGGGACAGCAGTTTTGCCAAAATCCGTGTTGCTCGGTGAGCCTTGCAGGCTGTTTTGAGGTTTATTTTTCTTTGGGAGTTCCTGATGAGCCATATTTCTTCCTTATTTTGTGTAGGCAGGCCAAGGCAAAAGCACATTTAAAAGTATTTTATATCATGCATCCATTTTGTAAGGTCACAGAGTTATCTGGGGGGACAGCCTCAATGGGAACTTAACTGAAAATACATAGAGTGCTCTGAGAGAGTGTGTGCTTGTTTCTGTTTTATTGTGTGTCATTTAGGTTTTATTGTGTGTCATCAACCCACTCTATTCCTCCCCTGTCCTTTTCTTGTTAAGTGCCACAGGCCTGGAGACCCTGTAGATGTAACCATTTAAAGGTGTTCTGTGCTTTACAGTTTTTAACTCTTGTCTAGGAAATGTCGTCTGATGTCAAACCTGACGCTTTGGCTCACTGCCTGCTCTGCTTGCCCAGCTTATCCTGCTTCTAAGGTCAGAAAAATTCACTGGTTTTGGCCAAATCCAGGCTGATCCATGGGTCAGGATGTGTTGGGGGAGGCTGAAGGGGCTGCATGGACATCAAGTGTGGCTGCCATCCTAATTGAAATGTAGTCTTTAACACTGCCCCAAGCTTCTACAGAGTATTCAGAATCCCTTTATGGTGGGGATTGGAAGTAACGTCTGGAGATCATCTAGTCCAACCCTTCTGCTAAAGCAGGGTCACCCTGAGCAGGTTACCCAGGCAGGATGGTGTCCAGGCAAATTTGGAATCTCCAGAGAAGGAGGCTCCACAATCTCTGGGCAGCCTGGTCCAGGGCTCTGGCACCCTCATGGCAAAGCTTATCCTTATGTTCAGATGGAACTTCCTGTGTTCCAGTTTGTACCCGTTGCCCTTTGTTCTCTTGCTGGGTACCACTGAAAAAGTCTGGCCCCGTCCTCTTGTCCCCCGCTCTTCAGATGTCGCCCAGAACTGAGATGATCCCCTCTCAGTCTGCCCTTCTTCAGGCTAAACGTTCTCTTGTATTTTTTTCAGCCGTTTAAACACATCTGCTTTGCTTGATTTTCACTTAAGATCGTGCAACAGCAGCTTTCTGTCAGGCTGGGAGGTGGGTGAGGAGGTTTGGAGGTGCAGTTGGGGTTAGTGGGTGCCATACTGTTTGCACTCTGTTTCTCAGTTGCTTGCCCCTTGACCTTGAAAAGCAGGTTTTGGAAAGTGCTGTTCCTGTTCTTAATTCCGTGAGTGTGGGCTGTAGAACAGGGGAGTTACATGAGGCTCTGGTCCCAGCAGCTGAATCACAGCTTAGGCTTTCAGTCCATGCTGCCTGTCTTATTTGTCTCAATGCCAGGAGTTTCTCCTCGGAAGCACAGTGGGCTCTTTCTTCCATCTCTCCTCTCTCATACCTGAATTCCCCCCTAGCAAGTAAGAACACCTCCAGAGCAACCCGACCAGCTTAGAAGTTGCCTGCTTGTGCTTCAGTAAAAATACTTTCTGTGCTCCATCATCATTGTGTTTGAGAAATGAGGAAATCTGCAACCACCTCTAATTTTCCCTTTTTAAAAGAGATGGTACTGAGTGAAGATGAGGACTGCTGCTCACCTTCCTCTGGGTACCCAGATGAGCCTGAGCATTGGGCAGCCTTGCCTGGAACGTAGTAATCCATTCACCAAAAAAGAAATAGTCACAAAAAAAAAGCACAACTTTTCAGCCTTTCTGTGGAGGTCTCCACCTCACCATGTTCCTTCATATATTTCTCTGCCCACATAATGTTACCCGTGGGATGAGGCTGGAAGGGGGAAGCTTGTTCCCCTTTCATGTGACTGCAGCACAGTTAATAATTGTACCAGACTTCAGGCACTCACGTGACCAAAGGGGTTGATTGGATTCTTAACCGGACAGAAGAAGTTTTTCAGGCACATCTTCATGCCTTGGCATTCCAGCAGATTCCAAGGAGGAGCCAGATCTGCTGAGACAAAGGCTGCCCTGGCCTGAAAAGCCCCCAGTGAAAAGCAGTGTAGTAAATACATCTGTAAAATCGCATTTGAGTTGTAGGCTGCATGTGTCCTGCATGCTCTTGCTTGCTCCATCTCCCTGCTCTCCCTTGCTGCGTTAAAAAAGGATGGCAGAATAGTTTGACTGAATGTATCAAATGCTAAACTGTGATAGGATTTAAAAAACCAGAGGAGTCTTCACTCCAGCCGGTTTCAACACTTTCATCTTTTACGGACTGCATACTTGCTGTGGGAGTGAAAGGGGATGTTGCAGGCTCACTTTTCAGTGCACTTAGAAATTGTTCCCACAGTGCAGGAACTGCCCAAAAAAACATGTGAAACACCCAACTGGAAACCAGGAAGTTTCTGATACTTAGTGCTCATTGCTCTGAGGGATTTGCCACTGCTCTGGAGGTCGTGGAATAATCTTTTTTCTTTCTTGGTTTCTCCGAGTTTCACATGTGACGGAGGGGTACATGTGTTGTGCTGCTGGTTAATGACTGCTTAACCCCTGTCAAAAGCCCACCCAGGACAGCTTGGAGTTAATGCTTTTGTTGCTTAGCAGGTATATTTCTGACCTTCAGGCTGTCTGTTAACCCTGTGAATGCTGTACACAAATCTGCTGTGGCAATGGTGGATCACTGCTGCTGTGATCACTGCAGCTGCCCCCGTACTGTGCTTGGGTTAAGCTTGCATGGTGTACAGCCTTCTGGGTGTGTAGTTTGGGGTTGCGTTTGCTTTTTTTTTCCCCATCTCCTTGCCACTTTGTATAGTTCTGGGGGTTATTTGGAGGAGCTGCAGAAGCTGCTAAAGTAGAAATGCAGCAACAGAGGTGGCAAGTCTGACAGTTGAGGGCTCATCATCCTGGCACGTTGGTAAGGAAAATCCAGCTCCTTACCTACAGTAAAGAAACTCTGTCCAGTTTCAGTGTGTGATGTACTCAGGGTTTTGTTTTCTGGTTTCTCCTTTCTTTGTGCCTGTGTTTGTGCTGGAGTGTGATGGAGCGTGAAAGGAGTCAAAGGAAAAAGATGGGGCTGCAGCTTGGGTCTGGTTGCCAGATTAAAAAAGACCTAACAACCTCAACCAAAAGGAGGGTTAACCGGAACATACCACAAAACAGGTTAGGCAGGATGCTGAGCCAGATATGAACCTTCTTCTCTGCTTTAAGGCATCTTCAGTGCACCCTCCTCCCTCTCCCCTTTCAGGATTCCGGCCCCCTCCCCATTATGAAATAGCCCTGCGCCAACTGGGTTTGAACATGGGGCAGGCGGATGGTTGCAGCTCTGGCTCGCCTGGCTGCCAGCTGTTTCTTAAGACTTGGAGGGTGCACTTGTCTGTGCCCATCATCCGGTCGTAGCAGAGAATGCGCCTCTGTGGCCTGCGCCTCCGTTCCTACCCTCTGCCGGCTTGCCTTGAGAACGGTCCCAGCTGAAAAGTAGTGGGGGAGGAAGAGTAGCAAGGAGGCAGGGAATGCTGGCGGGTGGAGCTCAGAGGGCTGATCTTCCACATAGTTAATCATTACTTGCAGCATAACCTGTTCCTGTTTTCTAGAGGTTTCACTGGCACCACAGACAGAAGCGTGTGGGGAATACGCAGCAAACTGCTTTCTGAGCAAGCCCAGCATCTAATACAAGACACAGTTTCTTCTGTAGCATGTTTATGCCTGGTAGTTCAGTAAACATACCATATATAGTCCGGTTTGTGCTCGCTATAACACCCTGCTGCACGGCCACTTTGCTAGTACCGCGCGGATTCCTCAGCTCCTGGTAACCAGCTGACAAATAGGATGTTGCCATATGTAACATAAATACTCCATGCAGCTGGGTTTTTTTATGCTCCTGCTCACAGCGTATAAAGGATGTGTTTCTGATCATGACAGCCTGCAAAAGGTGTTTTATCAAAGGGTGGACCAGGTTCCACATGTGTGTTTTTGCTGCAAGGTGAAGATTCCGTTCTTTCCATAAACGTCAGAAGAAGCTTGTATTTATGAATCAATGTTTAGGGGACTTCTGATTTGTTTCTTTTTCCTTCTCTCTCCTCTTTAACGACTGTTGCCTCTCAGGTGATGGGTGCCAAACTAGAGCTCCGACTCACTAAGAACTTTCCATTTCAAGCATCTTTCTCTCCTTCCACAGGGTCTGTATCCACCTTTTGTTTTCCCTATGCCAGCAGGGTATTGTGCACAGCAGAGGACATGAGCAGCACTGTGACTGGATTCACAGTGTTCTTAATGAGGTGTTTATGTATGGTTTGCCTTCAGTAATGTTCTGACTCTCCTGTACGAGCAGAAGCGGCTCAGGGAGAGGAGATGAAACATGTCTATTTAGACTGGGGTGGGGTATTTTTTTGCTTTCTGTGCCTTCTGCCTCTTGCCCTGTTCCTTGATGTGTGAGAAGACAGAGCGGTGGTGTAGACCCAAGATAACCTTGCACAGAGCTTTCTAGCTGTCTGCTTGGTAATAGCTGTTAGTGCCTGGGTCCAGCAGTTTAGTGAGTAGCCGTGTATCCTGTACCACTGAGATGGCTCCTTAATCAGAGAGGGGGCTGGTTTGATGCAGATCTGAACAGGTGATTTTTTTTTTTCTAAGGACTTGCTCCCTATTTAGGGAACACTTCCAGAAGGGGAGACTTGGGTGTTACATAAAGGTACAGGACATGCATTTCCCCGACTTGTCTCTCACTGGCCTCGTCAGAGTGAATTATGTCTGACTGCTTGGCAGTTAATTGGACCATCCTTGCCATTTCCTAAGCTGATAAGCCCCTCACTGTCTGTCTCAATCAGGCTTCTTTGTTTGAGAGGTTACTAATGCTGCAGGAGAAGAAAATAAGTGCTTTTCCATGTACTGTAACTGAGCAAGGTGCTCTGATCTGTGGAGATTCACCGCCATGTTTCTTCATCACATTCCTTACGCAAGAGTTCCTCGTACCATAACACCAGTAGTAGTTGGCAGGCACCAAAAAGTAGGCAGAACCAGCATATTTAATACATCACCTTTGAAAGAATTGCATTTGTATTTACACTCTCCTACAAGCAGCTTTATTCTGACAAATCTTAGTAGCACTGCAGAGTACCATGGGTGTCTGTAGTTGTCTGTCAGGATCGGATCTCAGAAATGGATGCCTTTTACCACAAAGCCTTCAGACTTGGACTGTCTTACTTGATGTGTCTGGATGGTATCTAGCTTAAAGTGGGTGTTACCAGGAGAGTAATAAATGATGATTAATTGTCTCCAAGCTACGAATGAGTCTGCATGAAAAAGCACTTGGCTGAAGGCTGTGCTTCAGCAAGCTCATCAAAATTAACCACACAGGAGACAGTAGCATAACTGTCTGAGGTGACCGTGCTGTGGCCTTCCAGTATCTGAAGGGGGCCTACAAAAAAACTGGCAAGGGACTTTTTAGAATATCAGGTAGTGACAGGACTAGGGGGAATGGAGCAAAGCTGGAGGTGGGGAGATTCAGACTGCATGTAAGGAGGAAGTTTTTCAGCATGAGAGTGGTGAGACCGTGGAATGGGTTGCCCGGGGAGGTGGTTGAGGCCCCATCCCTGGAGGTGTTTAAGGCCAGGCTGAATGAGGCTGTGGCCAGCCTGATGTAGGGTGGGGTGTCCCTGCCCATGGCAGGGGAGTTGAAACTAGATGATCCTTGTGGTCCCTTCCAACCCTGACTGATTCTATGATTCTACAACGTCCCAAAGACTTGATTCTTCCGTTTCTTGACTGGTTTTGGTTTGACTTCTATGGATTTGCTCCATCTGCCTGGTGGAAAGATGTGGTGCCTCTTGTCTCCAGTATTAAGTGATATCAGTATTAGATTGCAAACAAGCTGAGTGATACAGAGTTGTGTGTGTTAAAAGTGAACACCCTTTTGTTAGATTGCTCAGTAATCTTTTTAAGAGAAAGGTGTGGTTATGGAGCTTGCAGGTTTGGTTTGCATCCTTCTTCAGCCTCTGCCATGGAATCTACGACACAAGTGCAGATGAAAGATGCACAGATACCAATGTGTTAATGCTATCTTAAAGTTGAAAAGTAGTTTTATTCTCTGCTAACCACTTGTCTGTTGCTGTCAAAACTGTAAATCAGTAGAAGTAGAAAACCATAAAAGTCACCATAGCAATTTTTAAAGTATTTTCCATTCTCAGATTCCATATTGGTTTGATCTGTTTGAGCATTCATTTTTTCCTATAACCTCTTGGAAAGTAGGATTTGTCACAGAAATCTGCCTTACCCCCATCCTTTGACTATTTCTGGTAGCTTTCAGTGCCCTAACCACATAAAGTAAGTTTTAGAGGATTTGCTTCTTGCATAAGAATTGGAAGAACTGGGCTCTTCTGTTCTTAAAAAGCTTTCCAAAACAGGGTTTGTCTTGATTTAGGCATAAAGGATGTGAAGTATGCAAAAAAAGCAAATGTCCATCACACTCTGAGCTTACAATTGTAGGTACACTCCAGCCTTAGGAAATGACTGTGAGTTTATTTTCTGCTGTACTTCTGCATTGGTGGTGTTCAGTTCTAAGATGTCTGTGCCATTGCTGGAGGATGAGAGGGGATGTAGAAACTGTTGAGGTCAAGTGACTGTTAGAGACGTTTGGTTGTTACTTGTTCATTACATTTGAGAGACAAAGGAACTGGGGTGAGCTGATGCGGGGATAGGTGTTGAATTTGTAACTGGATATAAAGTTTACTCTGTGTCTTGTCTGAACATTACCCAAACCCATTCAGGACCAGCTAATAGCCACTGATTTAAAGGCCTCGCCACCTATGGCGAAATCAGCAAGCTTTGGTCTTTGTACGTGGAGGTGATGAGGAAAGAGGAGGGAGGAGCAATCTATGTCTTGAAAGAGAACTGAAAAGAAAAAAAAACAGAAAACAAGCCTGGAATAGTGTCCAGCTCTGAAGTCCTCAGCATGGGAGAGACGTGGACCTGTTGCACTGGATCCTCTGCTGAGAGGACAGGCTGAGAGTTGAGGTTGTTCAGCCTGGAGACAAGAAGGCTCCAGAGAGACCTTATTATGGCCTTTCAGTAATTAAAGGGGCACATAGGAAAGACTGGGACAGACTTTCTAGCAGGGCCTTTTGTGACAGGAGAATGGGTGGTGGCTTGAAACCAAAAGAGGGAGGTTTAGACGAGATCTAAGGAAGAAATTTCTTTGTGTTGAGGGTGGTGAAACACTGGCCTAGGTTGCCCAGAGAAGTGCTGCATGTCCCATCCCAGCAAAACATTCCAGATCAGGTTGACTAGGGCTCTGAACAGCCTGCTCTAGTTGCAGATGTCCCTGCTGACTGCAGGGGGATGGGACCGGCTGACCATCAAAGGTCTTCCAGCCCAAACCATTCTGTGATCCTATTTACTGTGTAGCTGTCACAAATAAAGGTGCTGTGTATATAGTAGGTGATATGAATCGTACTCTGCATGCATGGTAGGACACTTAAGTGGCTTATGGGAGAGCAAGCTGTTTGGCTGCAGTGAGGTCTTAGCAACTGTGAATGGAGAGAAAGCAACAGGAAGCCTTTCATTCTGGAAGAGTTTGGGGAACATCAAGGATGGAGAAGTTCTGGATGTGTTTAGCCTCAAAATTAATGCAACTTGAAAGAGAATTAACTGCTGGGCCTGTAGTGATCTGTGTGTTCATGTGAGACCTTAAGCACACAAGGGTTTGGGGTGAGTCTGGAGAGGGTCCATGTTTAAGGAATGTAGTTCTTCTGGGTTCCGAGATAGCTTTTTGTGTAGACATCATGGAAAACTTAGAAAAACAAGTATTGCAAGACACTTAATGAGATGGGAAATTGGCAGTGCCGAGGCTGTGGCTCTTGGACTTGAGTGACTGTGAGAGAATTATTTTTTTTCCTGCTTTCCGTTTCCAAGCAAACATCTGACTTGTGAACAGCCATGGAGCTTGTCCTGCAAGCCTTAAGTCAGCAACCCCTAAAATGCATTGAAATTCTCTTCCTGCTGCAGGATGGGGGGCTATGGCAGCAGCTAAACTTGAGGTTCAAAAAGGATACTTTCAGTGTTTGCCAGCAATTCCAGCAGTGTAGTCTGAGACTTCATCTGCTGAGATGTCAAACCACTCGTTCGCATCATTTTGGAGCAGGAGCGACTGGGACTGACCAGAGCAGAGCTTAGGGAGCTTAGTCAGCTTCCCAATTTCCAGAAATACTGAAAGAGTCATCAGGGACAAAAATGGAGAGAGAATGTCACTAAGTTTCTCTGTATGAAAGAATCTGGGCTCGCAGGAGAATTTTGGATTGGAGATCACCAGGCAATTTTATTATGGACCCTGTCTTCTCCCTCATGAGGCTCTACCGAGCTTTTAACCATTAGTGCTGAAACTCTACATACATGTCAGGTGTTCAGCTTCAGAACAAGTTTGTTTTGGTTGACAGAAAAGTAATTTTAATAGTATATATTCAGCTATTTCTAAGAATGCAGCTAAGTGAAAAGTAACTTCAGGTTTTGAATTCTCTTTCTTGCCTTCTCTTTTCTCGCTGGAAATAATTGAAAGCCACAACAAACGTAGAATCTCTGAAAAATGGGGAGAAACTCTAACCTCTTCTAGTCCTCAAAGCTGTGATGGAAGGGCTTTGAGATTTGGGAAAGGATAAGCAGGTGGAAGATGAGAGTTACTGCTATTGATAGAATAAACTTAGTTCTTGATTATCCTAGCTGATAATCACCGGTAGTGATTGCTTCTTTTCCAGTTTCATCTGTTTTTCCTGACAGAATGGTAAAGGACTGTGCATAACCTAGGCAATGTTGAGCCATCCTCATGTCTCACTCCACAGTAAGTACAGCTCTGTGAATACTGAAAGGCAACCCAGTCCTATATCTTGAGTTAGCACTTTGGTGATCTTGTGTACCAGTGTATTTATCTCTTCTTTCATGTGCAGAAACCACGTGGGAAATGCACTGTGATGTGCAGGCATAGGTAGAGCACTTCTGGATGAGGGGCTTGTTGAAGGAGGGTGAAAACATTCTCGCAAGTGTGCTTTTCTTTGCAGGTACTTCTGCTTCACGTGGAGTAAGGGTAGCTTGAAAGTTGTCTGACAAGATTTGCACTCTTTGCCAAACACCACTGGTCTCCTAAGTAAAACCAAAGGCCCAGAAATCCATAAATGCCTGTGCATATGATGTAAACAAACCTCATGAAGCGGGGGGCATGTAGCCCTCCCTTGCAGATGACAGCTTGCACTGGGACTTTTGTAGCTTTGGTTGGAGCTGATGAGTCTCTTCCATAGAATAGACTTGTTGATATCAAACTATTAGCCAGACTGAGGCCTTGATTTGTAAGTAACCCTTAAGTATGATTTGCAGTAACCTGCTGAATGAGTCTTACTAAGCTGTGGGTGCAGGAGGGAAACAGATAGAGGCTGGAGTAATATTTACCTTAGTTTCCAGTCAGAGCAAGAAGGAATGTGCCACACCTAAGATCTCTGTGTTGGCTTTTCTGGGAGCTTTGGCTACAAAGAATGAAATATTCCTGGTGCTATATACACAGAGCTAAGGTGGCTGCTGTCTGTAAAAACATGCATATGAAAATGGGACTGGAAGGTACTGCAAAGCTGCTTTTACTGGTATCATAGCAAGGAAGTTTTTAGAAACCAAATTGGAAAGGTTTCACAACAGAGAGTATCTTGGGATGCTGACATTCCTCACTGGCTTTGCTGAAGTGCTGAAAGAACTCCCTCTACTCTGCTTTCATGAGATCCTACCTGTCCAGCTCTGGAGTGTCCAACACAAGAAGGATGTGGAACTCTTAGAGTGGGTGCAAAGGTGGCTGCAAAGATAATCACAGGGCTGGAGCACCTCTCTTGAGAAAACAGGCTGGGAGAGTTGGGGTTGTTCAGCCTGAAGAAGAGAGGGCTCCAAGGGCACCTTATAGTGGCCTTCCAGTATTTGAAGGGGGGCTGCAGAATAGCTGGAGAGGGACTTTTTACAAAGGCATGGAGTGACAGGACAAGGGGTAATGGCTCCGTACTAGAAGAACCTCAGTTTAGATTAGACATTAGGAAGAAATTCTTCCCCATGAGGATGGTGAGGTACTAGAACAGATTGCCCAGAGAAGTCGTGGAGGCTCCAAGCCTGGAAGTGTTCAGAGCTAGGTTGTCTGGGGCCTTGAGCCACCTGCTGTAGTGAGAAGTGTCCCTGCCTATGGCAGGAGGTTTGGCACTAGATGATCTATAAGGTCCTTTCTAACACAAACCACTCTGTGACTCTTTGAAACCTCGGTGTCTGTAGCTATGGCTAGAATTTTGGTTTGATTGTATAGCATGTGTCTGTATTATATATGCTAATCAAAAACTTCTTTTTTTACTTGATTAGGGAAGGAGAGACTGTGGAAAGAATAGTTAAAGTTTTTTTTGAGAAGGCACTCAATTGAAGTGGTGCATTCACATGAAGTACCTAGAGCAATATTGAATAGTTCTGCCCTCCTCGGTTCTGAAAACCTCAAAATGAAAGAAAAATCCCATTTTGATTTGTTTTCCAAGGGACAAAAAGGGTTAAACAGCTCAGTGATTCATATTCCATTTCTTGCACACTTACCCCCATCACCTGGGCCCAACCGCTCTTCCTCTTTTCTCTTGGCCACAGAACTAATTTACAGCTGGTTTTGGAGGTGAGTTTCCACATCTGTTTTTAAAAGGCTGTAGTCTCCATCTCTGGTAAATCCACCAGGTGGAAGCAGATGTGTAGAATATCTGTCTGTGCATTTGCAAGTATGAGTTGCAGCAGAGAAGAGTGTGTGCAGAGGCAAAGGTACCCTCAGCAGTGTAACACCATCAATAAAGCAAAAAATTTCAATTAACCACTAGCTGGGTTTATTGGTGGTTTCTGTTCATGTGGGGTGGCCAGTTCTTCTGGTGCATGGTTAGAGATCAGTTGCTTAGCTGTTCTGAATTGTAGCAGGGAGAAGGCTATAAAGGGTGGAGTGGGAAGAGTAAGAGAGAAGTGGATTTTTCAAGATGAGTGCTCTTCTTTGTGCTAGCAAGTTTGGGTCTTTTGCTAGCAAAAGTGTGCTTTTCTGACCTACAAACGATTTTTGTAACTCACTGATGTCTTCTTCCCTTTACCTGCAATCCTGACAACTACCTGGCATCTCCCTGTGTTCTGTGCTCTGGCAGCAGATCACAGAATGGTTTGGGCTGGAAGACCTTTGATGGTCAGCTGGTCCCATCCCCCTGCAGTCAGCAGGGACATCTGCAACTAGAGCAGGCTGCTCAGAGCCCCAGACAACCTGATCTGGAATGTTTTGCTGGGATGGGACATGCAGCACTTCCTGGGCAACCTAGGCCAGTGTTTCACCACCCTCAACATAAAGAAATTTCTTCTTAGATCTTGTCTAAACCTCCCTCTTTTGGTTTCAAGCCACCACCCATTCTCCTGTCACAGAAGGCCCTGCTAGAAAGTCTGTCCCAGTCTTTCCTATGTGCCCCTTTAATTACTGTAAGGCCATAATAAGGTCTCTCTGGAGCCTTCTTGTCTCCAGGCTGAACAACCTCAACTCTCAGCCTGTCCTCTCAGCAGAGGGAGGTGCTTCCAGCCCTCTGATCATTTTTGTGGCCTCCTCTGGATCCAGTGCAACAGGTCCACGTCTCTCCCATGCTGAGGACTTCCGAGCTGCACACTACTCCAGGCTTGCTTTCCGCTTTTTTCTTTTCAGTTCTCTTTCAAGACACAGACCAATCTTCCCTCCTCTTTCCTCATCACCTCCACACAGAAAGACTGAAGCTCAGTGATCTCACAGTTGATGGCAAGGCCTTTAAATCAACTCTCTCAGCCTGCCCTCACAGCAGAGGGATTGGTTCTAGTCCTCACGTCATTGTTGTGTCCTCCTCTGGCCCTACTTGATCAGGTCCGTGTCTGGTGTTTGCTAAGTAATTGAGAGCTGGACCCAGCACTGCAGGTGAGGTCTCAATGAAGTGGAGCAGAGCTTCGATAGAAACTGGCACCTTTGAAGTCTGGGGGATATCCCTTCTGTATTCTGCCCTCACAATGGTTTTATTTTGAGTGCCTTTTGAAAATGTGCTAAAAGTGCTGCTATTTTGCTGTTGTATTTGGTGAGGAGTGGGTGGGTTGGTGGAGGGTGTATAGGTGGTATCCGACAAGAAACTTGAGGTAGCTCTAAGTGACCTCCTGAAAGCGTCCCTCTGGCTGGTGGTCTCTCAGAGACAGTCCTTTGGAAAGGGGCCATGCTCTCCATCTTACATTACCTGGCAACAGAAACACAGTGGCTGTGTGCTGCTGCAGGGTTTTCTTCCTTCCAGCCTGCACCAGTGAGGATACTTGCATTTTAAGCCCAGAGTTGTAGAACTTCGTCCTCTGCTTGCACTTAGGACAAAAACAAAATGGAGGAAGAGCTGAAGGAGCCTGTTTGCATCGACTTAGACCCGGTGGGAGCTGAGGGTCAGGATCACCAGAAAATACGATAGTTGAGGGAAATGATGGCATTGCAGGAAGGTTTGGATTTTATTAGTAGGAAAAAACTTTAAAAGTAGATGGAGAGAAAGCCTGAGAGCAGAAGTGGCCTGAAGAGAAGATGACAAAGTCTAGCTTAGAAGTGCAGGGAATGGCGATTCTGGATGCCGCTTGGTGTGAAACTCTTTAACGTCTTTCGGAGAGGTGAGAGAGAGATCGCAGCTCTGTGAAATCTGATTTCTTAGTATTGTTTTGAGTACAGGGAAACAGTTCTGGGCTTTTTTTTTTTTTCCTGTGGATTGAGGATTTTAAAAAGGGAATGCCAGGCCTGTGGAAATGCCTCTGTAATCACAAAGCTGAAAGTAACATGTGGCCTTTCTTGTCAGTTTTAACAAGCCAAAACGTCACAGAAGTCTGCCCAGGCAAACTTTTGGTCCTGCTGTGCCCCAGTGTAGTAATTATAATTGAGAAACAGCTGATGGGTCACGTCTCCAGCCCTGCACAGCGTTCTGACTTGCTACCTACATTCCATGTTTAGCTGTGAGCGATCAGATGGTGCAAGCAATGTGAGCTAGCAGCGCCTGAGGACATGCAGCCAGGCCACACGTCCTTTCCCCCCTGCAGCTCTGTCCCATCCCCTCCCTTTAAAGCGATGCATTTTCCAATAAATACCCAGTCCTGGAGGGAGTCAGCTGCCTGTGAGGGAGCATCTGTGCCATTCCCACCGTGCCCTGTGGTAAATCCAAGGGCCCAAGGTTTGCAAATATTGTTTCTAAAGTAGCTGAAGACTCCAGGTGAGAGCTGCTTGCCTGGCTTACTGAGGACACTGGAGCTGTAGTTGGCACATGTGGTGGCACACGGTGACAGACTGCTGCAGCACTGTTATTGATGTGACTTAATGAAGCATGAGTTGTGTTGGAGGGGGCAGTTTTTTTCTTTGTGCATGGGGAAAGGGTCCTTTGCAAATGTTTATAAACAAACAAGTTGAAAATTATGCTTTATTCCTCCCTGTAAAGACTGAGGGAGGTGAAGAGGGAGGGATTATTTCGAAGTTGTGTTTGTTTTGTGCTTAGCACTGTGCTAAAGGTACAGCCAGTCCTGGATCTGGGACAAACTCTGGGGTCGGTAAGCAGAAAATCACTCACTTGTTGCCTGCTACTGCTCTTGCACTCTTGTTCCCTCTTCCAGGGATGCCGTGAGAGAGGTGCACTGCAGACATTTTGATTGTGGTAGCAGCAGTGATGTGATCATGGTAGCTTATTTTGTTAGAACTTACTTCCACTGGGGTTAACTGCAGAGATGATCTTCAGGTAGGCTGTTAAATGAAGAGAGTTTTTTTTAATGGCAGAGGGGTTGTGAGTGAGCTCTGAGCTGGAGAGAAGGGAGCAAGGGGGAGCAGTAGGAGTCTGTAGATGGAGCTGGCTGTGGGTTTGTTCCACTACATCTTTTCATCTTTCCCCAATACTGCAGCACCATGGGAGTAGAGTTACCAACAACATTCTTGCTCAGGTCTCTCATCCCTCACTCAAATAGAGGGTGTAATTTGACGATGTCTCAGATCCTCTCTGTGAAGGCTGTTGATGAAACTTTATGTGTACATTTTAAAGTTTGTTAAAAAATAATAACAACAACAAAAAAAACACTAAATCAAATCCCAAACCAGATCAGCTCCATGATCCTGGATCACTGTGTGGTTGTCCAGATGCTGAGACTGGCATAAGGCCGGAGGGAGAATGTGTGGTTGAAGCTTCAGGGTGTAGTGAGGACTGGCAGTCTCTGTCCTTCTGAATTACAGCCGTGACTTAGATCAGGTTAAATCAGTCAGTACACTGCAGGCTGAGGCAAAGCAGAATGGATTAAAAACAGGTTTTCACTTTAGCCTTGAGTTTCCTCACAGCTGCAATTCCACGCCAGCTTGTGGGGGAAGGTGCATTTCTGCATCTCAGCTGCCCTGGGATACAGAAGACATCTTTTTACAGGACACTTCTCGTGATCAGCATTCACTGAGAGTGTTCCTTGTTCAACTGCTGTGTCCACAACTTTCACAAATAGATTCTGAGTCTGGATTTTTATCTCTTCCTTCTCCATCCGTATCAGCTGTTATCGTCTGCAAACAGGTTAACAGGGAAGCCTGCTGGGCTGCTGCTTACTGGGTGGCCGCCCGGCTCTGCCTTTGGGCTGATGCAGATAATTTCTATTGGCCAGAGTTATCTCCTTGCTGACCTTGCAGCCGGAGCTCAGCCTCTAGGTGGCACGGAAATTGTGAAAAGGAGAGCTCCTGAAAGAATTCCTGGAGGTCTGCGATATCCTCTCAGGTTTTCTGAAAGCTGTCTTTGTGTCTTATTTTCACTGCTGAATGAGGAAAGAAAGTGCCTTGATGTTAAGTTTGCAAATTTGGAGAAGGCCATTCAAAGGTCCCTTTCTTCTAGAATCCACTGTGGAGGCTTCCCAAATTTAGCTTGACAAGAGGCTACTGGACCACAACTCAACTTAAAAGCCCAGTTTTGCTACTATACTTTCTTGGTTGTTCGCTTACTGATCATTGACATCTTGCTGTGCGTGATACATGGCAGCTGATTTTGTCCCAGCCGCAGCCTTTCATACCAGAACGTCTTTTCCCTCAGTTGGGTTTCACTGGACTAAACATGTTTGCATGATTTTGGGATGAAGAGGAGCTTCTGCCAGCAATGTCACGGAATGAGGCACAGGGGTTAATGGGGGGAATGGGGAGAGAGGGAGGAGTCTGGTGGGTTTTCCCTTTATTTTTTGTCCTAGAGGCATCAGGCTCCTCCCCATAGCAAGGGAGAGCATAGTACATCCAACTTAAAGACCTTTAAAGTACATGCTGAAATGGATGCTGGGAAGATACAGTACAGTGCTTGGGCACAACTCCAAGGCTCCCAAGGCAAGTAATATTTAAACAAGCTGAACAGCCCCTTTAGGCAAGCAGCAGGAAATCCAGCACTGAGCTTTGTGCTGTTGCATGGTCAGCAGAAGATAAAAGCTCAGGCTATGCAGCTGGGGGTTCCCTCCTATCACTGGATGGCAAACTGTTAAGAGAAGATAAAAGGACAGAAAAGAACAGGGGGTCGCCTTACTGAAAAGCATTCCTTCATTTTTTAAGCAGTAGAAGTGCTTTGAAATACGTTGGGCTTGATGTAAGTCACAACTCCATCGGCAGCTCTAGCCTGTGTTAGAGTTTTTCCGTCAGCCGGCAGGCAAAAGGTGAACTTGTCCCTGAGCTTCCCCAGAGATAAATGTTTAATGTAGGTAGGAGAGTGGTACCCATAGATGCCTCACAGTGGGCAGGAGCTTCCTAGAACTCTTTTTTTTCTTAGGAGCAGTTCATGTAATAGTGGGACCGCTGCTAGCTGGGAGGTTCATTCCAACCAGCATCCAGCTGCCTTTCCAAGTCATGCTTTCCACAGCCAGTCTTTGGTTAGGGACAATTTTTATAGTGAGGAAGAGAATTTAGATAAATGAGATTGCCAGTTCAAGTTGTCTAATCTTTATTTACTCTGTTCTCCCCCTCCTTCTCGCCTCCTTTTTTTTTTTCCTACATCGCAGCACTGGTGTCTTGGGAAAGAAAATGTTGCAGAGCATTTGTTATCAATTTAGCAGCAACTACGTGCTCAAATTTGGGCTTTCTGAGATCTGTGTGTGCCATATGTAGGCAAAATGCATTATTTCCTAGTTCCAGTAGAAGGAAACACAAAATTTCTGTTCCTCAGATAGTGTTTCTTCAGTCTAGTGGGACTTAAATTTGTGCAGCCTTTTTGTTTTGGTTAAGAGGGTTAACTGGCCTCCCTAGGGTGTCTAATTGCTTATCAGGAACTAATCAGTCCCCTGGGTATACGAAGGGATGAAACACTGCCAAGACAGAGCCTGTGACTTCCCCCAGAGGTGTGATAACCCTCCCACTTACCCCACCCTTCAGGGAGCTTTTAAAGGCCTCGTTACTTCAAAAAAGATCTTGCAAAGTTTTAAAGGAATATGTTAGCTGGGGAGCCTTTGAGCTTGTCAGCTCTCGTATTCTTAGTGTCCAGTCTGTGTTGAATAATGTGCCAAGTTCTGGGTGAGATGCGATAACCGAGTTGCTGCTGCCACTTGTGTTACAAAGGTGCCTGCTTCCATTGCCTCCGTACCCAAAGAGATGAGGAAGGGGACAGTTTCTGTCACTAAGTAGAAACGGTGAAATCTTGCAGCTTCAGAAACCCCATTTGAAGTTTAGATGAAGGAGAGAGTGAAACAAATGTGATGGGTTCTCTTCTAATTTTTGGTAGAAGAATAGTTGCACGTTACTACCTGTGAAATGAGTGGGTACCTTGAGAGTAGTTTTTCTCCTTACAGTGAAAAATTTAGCTGGTGGTTTTACTTGCTTTCTCTCTTTACTGTCTTGTTTTAACTCATTTGACTACATAGTCGTCTGCTGCCGTAGCATATACTACAGTGGACACAAAATGGAACCCAGGAGGTTCCATCTGAGCGTGAAGAAAATCTTTTTTGTGAGAGTGTTGGAGCTCTGGATCAGGCTGTCCAGAGAGGTTGTGACGTCTCCTGGAG
This sequence comes from Tricholaema leucomelas, assembly GCA_013400475.1. NCBI lineage: Eukaryota > Metazoa > Chordata > Aves > Piciformes > Lybiidae > Tricholaema lacrymosa > Tricholaema leucomelas. The sequence continues at coordinate 181,066 of WAAF01000667.1, forward strand.
AGATTCCAAACCCATCTGGACACTATGATCCTGGACAACCTGCTGTGGGTGACCCTGATTTAGCAAGGAGGTTGAACTAGGTATCTCCAGAGGCCCTTTCCAACACCCACCATTCTGTGAAAACTATAAAACTGAGGTGATTTCAATTTTAGAATGAAAAGAAAGTGGCTGCGTGGGTGTGTACATAAAAAGGACTGAGAAAATGTTCACATGGAAGCATCACTCCTCAAGAGAAATATGAATTTTGGTACCAGAGCTCTGATTCTCATACCTCAGTGTTAACTTCAGTGAATGTACATATAGGAGAGCAATTAGTCAAGGCTTCGCTGGGCAAGCTCTTGCTCTCCTACTGCAGAAATTGGGGTGGGAGTGAGTTGGGCACATAGGATACCCTTGGTAGTTTTTTTTGTTTTCATTCAGTTTCTCTCTGGTGATCACTTGCAACTACTGCTTTGGATTGAACCTGTGCATAATTCCTCCTGGTTAGTTACGGGCTAACATTTTGGTATATTATGGGTAAGTGAGAGTCAGCAGAAGTAAATGAGTTTCCCTTTTCATCCATGAATTGTGGGAAGAATTGCCTGTCTCATCTGTTTGATAGCAACAAAGGAAGCACTAGTGCTGGAATTGGTTTTTTGGAAGAGGAGGGTGGTTTTGGACTAGCAACAGACATTTTTTGGCTGTAGTAATAGCAACTTTGAAACTTCACTTACTGGAGAAACCTGTTCACAGTTTTGTCTGTTTTTTGTGTTCTTGTTTTTTTTTTCCCCAGCGTTCCTGAAATAAACTTCCTGCAATTCTTTGCAGTGTGCAGGTGTCCGGACTCCCCCCTTTACTCATGGTCGCCTGTGCAGCCCATCAGGCGACTGAAGGCTGTACCTAAAATTCTGCCGGCAGTGCGAGCACACTGAAATGGTCTTGATCTAGTTACGGTGGACACCTTGTACAGCTACAGGCTGTAGCATCCCTGAGTGTTGTGTTCCAGGAGTCTACACGTGTCGAGGACTGCCTGGAATAGAAAAAGGAAAGCTGCAGAGATTGTAAGCTGCTGCTTGATCCGTGTGGCTGTTGTGCCGAGGAGCGTCAGAACTTTGCTGGATGGATCCGACAGCTCATTGCAGAGTAGAGGGTCAGTCTCGCTCGGTATTTGCAGTTCTTAACTTTAGTGGATTTTGGTTTTTTTTCTTGTTGTTTGCTTTGTTTTTTCTATTTTCCTCTGTGTGCGTAAGAGGATTGCAGCCTCACAACCAGAATGTTCATGTTCAGGAAACTTAAGGCTGTACCTACTGAAGGGCTTTGAAGATCAGCAGGCATTTCCTCCAGGGTTTAACAGCATTGTTGGAGGAGCCAGTTGCTGCAGAAGTCTTCAGGCCTATCCTCCTGACTTTGGTGATTCCTTACCTCACTAGCACGTGGATTACGCTGTTTGCAGACTGTCTAAGCTACATGATGACCTCCATGGATTCCTCATGAGCTCTTACAAGGCCGTGCCTGTGTACTTTGTAAAATCCTTTAGAAATGCCTGCTAGGCTTCTAAAGCCCCAGACCAAAGGCTATATACGACAAGGAACTTGGAACATCAGCAGCTGGATGTGATCATGGATGAAGGGAGAGTTGTGTATGTGTGTGTATGCAGTTCTTGTTTTGAAAATACATCTTTTATTTCAAGTCAAATTGAGATATGTTATTCCTGAGAAAGCTTTTGCTCATCTAAAACTGAGGGACTTTTGAATTCTGTGAGAAATTGTTCAACTGGATTCCCTCTGTCCTTCTTTTTGTCTCTGTACTACAGTCCATGAAAGTTAACAGATGCTGTTTAGTTTTGTCAGTGTGCAGAAAGCACCTCCCACAGGTTAGTTTCATTGGGTGTTCTTCAGAATAGAAAGAAAACTCTTACTGAAGAATGCTATCGGCCAGGAGCTGCTTAAAATTTTGCTGGTGGCTTTCCTGAGAGGATCTCAGCTTGGAGAGGTTTGCCAGCATCATCTATTGCTGTAATTAATTTACCTAACTAAACCAAGAAGGAGTCTTTGCATGGCCCAATTTAGAGTTCTGCAAACAACCCTGAAGGCTGTCTGTCCAGCTGCTGTAAGCTGGTGGGTGTAATCACAGGACTGTGGCAACTTGTTCATCAGAGATGGGAGAAAGACATTTTTCTCAAAGCTGGGTTCTCCTTTCACCTGGAGGAAACAATAAACCTCAGTTTGAGTGATTTGTGGTACTCTGGCATGTGTGTATCTAAAATAACTCCAGGTAAAATGAAACAGCTTGTGTCTTAGCTCTGGTTCAAAATAACAGAGAATGGCAACCAATGGTCATCTGTGCTTAGTACAACATGGAAATGATGTAGATGTTGTGTATCTGTTTCTGGTTCTTGGCAGGCTGTGTGAGGTGGTTGACTTGAGAATTCTTTGTACCTCATATGGTGCAGCACCAGAATTGGCTTTGGCTTGTGGTTCTGCTGAGGATCTGCCTGGTATGGAGACACAAGCTAGGAAGGAGCACTGCAGGTTATCTCGTTTGTGAGAAAGCTGTGTAGCCACTTTGGATGTTGCCATTTAAGGCTGACATTACAAATGCCTCCCAGGGTGGATGGGGAGGTGAGGGTTGTACACCATCCTTCACTCCAGCACATCCCTCTTTCTTCCCTGTGACATGTGGTTTCCCCATGTTCAATTTCAAGCTAGAGCTCTTTAATTAAAAAATCTAGTTTTGGGGGTGTGTATGTGTTCCTGAGCATTTTTAATTGTCTTGATGATAGATGCTTTCGTTGTTTGGAGAGTGTGACAAGGGGAGAATAGTTCCTGTGCTGACCAGAAACAGAAGACAAGAAGATAATGATGTTAACAAGGTGGGGGAGAAAAGGAGGTGTTTGTTTAGAAAAAGCCGAGTCACTAAAGCCTGTGGAGCAGAGGAGCCCTGCTGATAACACAGATGAAATAGTCTGCCTCTTCCTTAACTTTAGAGGAGTGGAGCTTTGTAATAAATGGCTGCCATGTGGCAGCTGTCTCCCAGCTTCGTGAGTTTGGCAGTAGTTAATCCTGTCAGCAAGTCATGCTCCCTGGAAAAGAGCAGCCAGAAGAACTGCGAACTCTTGAATCATTCTCTCTTCAAAATATTTGCCTGTTGAATCCCTCTCTGCTTAAATTGAGTTTGGTATTTGGTGGGGTTCTCATCTTGAAGCAGCACCGAAGCGCAGTGGAGTTGGCTCTTGGTGAGATGTGGCGATTCTTTTCCCTCTTTAAAAAAAGAAAACCACATTTTAGTTTTGGAAGGTATATGTTCCAGGGTACAAAGTGTGCTGCAGAGAGAAGGGTCAGTCTGTGGTGCTATTCCTGTGTGTTAAGAAATTACAGACTGAGCTTCTAAGGTCATGATTATCTGTAAAAGCACGAGGCTTTAAAATTAATTTCTTCACTCCAATTTGCTTTTTGCATTTTGCTGAGTGTGCAGTGCTTCTGTCCTTCCTCCACAAGCTGGAGAAACTTTTTTTTCCTTTTTTTTTTTTTTTTTTTTTTTTAAGTAAAACTCAAACTTTGACTTAAAATCTCAAATTTCTGAGCTTTTTGTGCAGTCATTTTTGGTTTTGGTGCACAGTCAGATACTTACAGGGCTCACCAAAAATGGTGGTTGTTGACAATGCAACCACCAGGAAATGAGTTTTAATTTGTGTAGGATCTACTCTTTGTTTTCTTGTTTTACTACATTGTCTTGTGAGATGCAGCATGCTTTAGTTTGCTACCTGGTGTGGTGTTTCAAGCAGAGAGTGCTGGCATCTCCCACAAAGGATGTGTTGGGGGCTCTGCAGTAAGTGAAGCAATGTTGTCTGTCTTGGGTTTGGCTGTATGAGGGCATTTGCTAGCATGTGGATGCAGTTAGAGTGGTGAAAAGTCATGTGGAACATGGCTACTCAAAAAGGAAAGACTCTTTTCCTGGTTTAGCTTAGTCTGTTCCCAGGATGGTTTTGTTAATGCTACATGTGCATTAAGGACCCTCAGTGAAGCTGTGTCCTGGAGGAATCTGATCACATCTGGGGTACCTCACAAGAAGCAGGGCACTGGCACAGGAGATCTTCTCTGTCTTCCTCAGCATACTTTATTCTGCCTTTCTAATCCCTTTCTGACCCATCCTGCTGCATGCACGCAGCTCTGGCCATGTGTGAAGAGCAAGTGTGGGAGGGTAAAACGTTTGCTTGTTTCTTCCTCCAGAGATCTGCTTTAAACCTTCACCTTGAGTCATGAGTCCAAAGCTCCTCTTGGCTGAGCTGTTTGCCATCAGGGTGAGGAACAGGGATGGGGATAGGCCCCCTCTTCCTCCCTCTGTGACAGCTGCAGATGCCAACTGCCAGTGAGCAGCCTGGCTGCATGGTTTTGTGGCTTTTCTTCCTCTCATCGTTACTGTTCCTCCTTGTTACCATCATGCTGTGTGGAGGAACAACCAGATGGATTGTCTCCTATCAGGGTGAGTGCCTGGGCATTTGCACAGTCTGTCTGTATGGCACAGGAGCTCCTGTTTTTTCAGTGACACTAGGGGCTGTTGGTGGCAGGCTGGGGCTGTGCTGCTGCTGCACAGATGCTTGCTCTTGGCCCACCTTAAAAGGACAAGATATCCTGTGGTTTAGACTGGCCATATATTGTTGGGGATGTCAGCATCTCCGTCACAGCTACCCAGCTGAGCCCAGCTTTGCCCTCCCCCCCACATCCCTGCATCTCTCCTCAGCTGGAGCCAAGGGGAGCTGTAATTCCGACTATTTGGAGGGGAGGTTGCTTTTCTTCTCTGTTACTCCTCAGAAATGTTTTCCAGCTGGCTGTCCCAAGTGCAGTTCATCTAGCTCACCCCTCAGACTCTTGGACAAGTATCTCATTCCCTCGGTGTAGAGCTTGCTTAGCCATATAGGTGATACAGCTTCTTCCCTGCTCCGGGTTTTAAGCTAACTGAGTGTGGGAGGACAAAGCAAAAATGAATAAATCACCCACAGAGCTACAGTTTAGATTGTTTCCTCATTTTACATCACTTGTCCCCTCTTGCTTGTCTGAGGCAGAAGCAGTAGATGAGGTTTGGTGTCCTTGGGCTGTGCTTCGTTGGGGTCACTGGGGTCCCTGCAGGCAGGCATCTTCCCCAGGAGATTGGTGTAACTGAGGTGCCCACTAGTCCTTGCTTCATCATTCCCCTGCCTTTCTGCCCCCTGGCCTTGTCCTTGGCTCCTTCAGGGCTGTGCGGGTGGTGGTGGTTTGGTGGGCAGCATGACGCTGCTCCTCTCACCCATTCCCACCTTCTCAGGACACCTCCATCCCTCGTGCTGAGGGAAGAGATTTCAGGATCTGCTCCCTCTGGCCCCTGGCTCTGCTCTGGGTTCCCACCCTCTCTCATGCTGCATCCCAAAGCTGTCCCCTCACCCGGTGGGATGTGAGCCAGCCCTGGCCCGAGGGACAGATGTGGCAGCTGGAGCGGGGAAGGCTGATCGTTGTGGGGAGAGACCCTGGGCTGCGTGCCAAGGAGCACCACCCCGCTGCGGCTGGTGCCAGCCCTGGGTGGGGGGGACAGGACGCAAAGGGACTTTCTCGGGTCGCCACTTCATCTAAGGCAAATAAGCTGGAGTCAAAGCCAAGAAACACATTGACTTCCTGGAACTCAGCGAGCCGTCCGCACAGCTGTCCTCGCTCCCCAAACACATGCAAAGCAGAGCTTTTAAAGACAGACAGTATTGCTTTTGTGACCCTTCTCAGCCAGCTGGGAGGCTGCAAGGAGGGGATGTGCCAGGTAAACCCTAAGACCCATCTTGTCCCACATTCCCCCTGTGTCGTCATGGTTCTGGGTAGCTGGGGCGAGCCAGGCGCCCTCCCCACTGGCCTCCCCAGGGCTGCATGGGCGGGCAGGAATGAGGATGGAGGGGTGTTTGCAGTTGTCCACAGAGGAAAGAGTGGAGGGATGTCTGCTTACAGCCACTTCATTACTGTGCTCTTGCCCTGGCTGTATTTTTTAATGTGTCTAAAAGCAGTGTTCCACTTTTACCTGGCCAGGTTGCTTAAGCTGCCATCAAATCTCAGTAATCCTTTTTGCCTGAGTGAACTCTCAACACTGACTGCAATTTGGTGACAAAGGCTTCCTGGAGTGTCAGGTGCTCACTCACAAGCTCATAGGAGCAGCAAGGATGAGGAACAGCTCATAGATACTTTGTAGATCAAGAGGGATGGAGGGCAAAGTCATTAGAAAAAAATTCAAAATTAATCAGGAGCTGTGACTTCATCAGCAGTTGACCCAAAATGTGGCCACAGGTTATTGCAGCTCTTGCAGTGCTATGTGTTTTTTGTGTTCCCAAAGATGGCAGTGCTTGTTGGGAGCTTGGGGCAGGCTTGGATTAAACCCTCTAAAGTGCAGCTAGGGACCTGGGCTTTTCTGTTGGGAACATAGAGGCCACTGGGTTTTGCTTTCGCTCTCAATGATGCCACAGCATGTGCCTCGTTTCTCCTTTCCTAGCCTAGCACAACCACAGCCTCCTGCGTGAGGGCTGCTCGCACGGCACTTCCAAAAGGAGCACACATGGGTACCCTGTTCGTTAGCAAGTGGAACACAGGACTAAGAGGATTGCTACAATGTGCTTTATATTATTTTTTGTATTGAGGCTGCTTGGTACCTCCATACATTGCTATGCAACACTTGGTACTGCATCTCACAGCTGCATTAGTTAGAGCTTCTTTGTTTTCGGTGTATTACATCAATGTAATACCAGAGTATCATGGAGAATCAGACCTGTTGTTCACTTAGGGCATTAACTGAGTCCAGATTCTTTATGGAGAGGTGCTTTTGGTCATCCAGAAGACTGTTAGCAGTCTGCAAGTATGTGCATAGTCCAACATGCAAGCAAGGAAAATAAATCAGGAGGAGTAAATATGGTTGAATATTGAAAATTTAGCCTGTCAAGTGTTGTAGCAGCTCTCCACAAAGTAATCTGGAAGTATGAGGGTCATCTTGTTCTTTTTTGGTGCTACTTCCTCTGCTTCTTCCCCAAAGCAGAAGGTGGTCCCTAGCTCAGTTTTAAAGCGTGGCCATGAGTGTGTGCCTTACTTATTTGTTCTGTGTCTATGTCAGATAAGAAAAGACATACAAGTGTTGGAGACTTGCAGGATTATTTTGGGAAGCAAAGTGCTGCATGTGTGCTAATACAGGTGATACAATAATCACATCACTGGTGGCTCAGAGATAGGTAGTCTGTCTTCTAGCACTCAGAGAGCACCTTTCAAGAGGACTTGTTTCTTTTGGTTGTTGCCTTTGAGCGCTTTTGTTTGGCTTGGGTTTTTTGCCTAGAGAAACGTGTTAGCTACAGGTACAAGTTCAAAACCTTTGGGATAACTGTCTTAGTTTTTGCCAAGTGCTGAGTGATGGAATGCCAGCTGTCTTCTCCTATGACACTATCTGTCTCTTTATTCTCCTCTTTCTCTTTATTCTTGTCTTTCTTTTTATTTTTGTCTTTCTTTTTGTGCTTGTCTTCCTCTCCCCATAGGCGGCTCTGTACTGGTGCATCAGCAGTGGTGAGACAGTGAGGTGATGCTGCCAGTGTAATTCTCTATCATTGGGGTGCCAAGTCAGCACCAACACTTCAGTAGCAATGGCAGAGTTGATATTAAAAAGGTCAGTTGGGAAAACTCCTTTTTATTTTGTTTTCCTTTGTCATGAGGCAGTGCTTTGAATAGGGTTATTAACCCTTTTCACCCTTTTCCCTTCCTCCCATTTTTGATGCAAAATCACATTCAAAACATAGCATGAGTGACTGAGTGCATCTTTTGGGGTGAAAGTGTGCTTGCAAGTGTCACTGCGTACTCTGGCAGTAAAATCTGCTGTCTAGCTTCAAATCTAGCTTCTCTGTCTAGAAGCTTAGCAGGAGACCAGTGCATCAGAAGCAGTTTGGAGCATGTTGTAGCAATTCTTAGGTATTACAATCTCAGGGGTAAATGGTAAACTTTGTTTATTCAAATGTGATATCCCTCTTTGAAGTTCTGTTCCCATCTAAATTTGTATATGAGAAGGTCTGGCCTTCATTTAAATGATCCTTGGGGATTTTTTTCTACCAGTTAGGAGGAAAAAAAAAGATCAATGGGAAAGCCTTCAATAAGCTGATAGCATTGCTAAGATAGGAGTGATGAAGATGGCTCAGGATTCCTGTTTGGGCCTCACAGGAAAAAGTTGTTTGAGATCCATGTGCATGGAGGTGCACATTCCTACAACTGTCGTTTGTTTCTCCTTCCTCTCCTCATGTCCAGTTCTATGTACTCTGGCATGTTTAGTGAAGCCAATAAGAGCATTTGGCTGCGAGTGTTGATCTTCCTCTAGCCCAATTAGCACATGGCTTCTACTTTAAGGTGGGCTTTGGTTTTGGGAGTCAGAACAATGAGCAGCTTTGTCCTACACACCAGGTTTTCCCCCTCCTTGAATGTATTGTGTGTTTCTTCCTATCTATTCCAAAGGGAGAACTCCTGTGCAAAAGACAGTTGAGCAAACTAGAGCAGGAACTTGTACCAGCTCCTGGGGGCTGGGACATGTCACTCCATGCTGGTGTAGCTGCCTCCCAACAGCAAGTCAAGTGACTATGACTCTGAAGACTCATCATTTCTTCTCCTTTCTTCTTCCTTCCCCTGTGGCCCATGTTCTCCATTTTCCTTCATCCATGATGCTCTTCAGTAGAAGCAGCTCTAAATGTTGACAGTGGTCTGGTCTTAAGAAAATTAAATACACATAAGTGAAGGGGGGAAGTAACTGTTGATGGGCTCAGCTTTAACGTACAGTAGAGTCACACTTCATCCCAGAGGAGGAAATAGGTCTAGCAAGTGTCTTCCTGTACAGACTGCATGGGAAGCAACAAGGTTGTTTGCTTTTTATTTGAGCTCTCTGCTTTCTCAGTGACTCTCCCTGACACAGCTGATGTTGCAGGACATCAGGGTTGGACGTCTGGGAGAAACAAGAGCCAAAGGCCCTTTGGGTTCTTCTGTGAGATTGTGGTTGCCCTGTTTTCATGGTTTCAGCAACATTATCAGACACAGGGGATGCAAGAGCCATGTCTCAGTGTGGCTGTACAAAGAGGACTGCTGCCTTGTTTTGCTTGGTCCCGTGTCTCACTCACCTTGTGTCAGCACTCTCACTGTGCTGGTTGCTCTCTGCTTTTCCTCCTTTTCACAGAGGGTCATTGTGACATTGGGGTTTTTTTTCAGAGCAGAAGATGATTTGAGTGCTTGTGACTACTTCCCTGTTTCCTAGAGGCTTGGATCTGATATTGAATGCAACCTGAAGCTGCACTGTTTGCCAACCTATTTCCTGTTTGTCCTCTTTCCTGGAGGTCTTTGTTTTCTTTTGGGGAGAGGGAGGAAGAAGGCTCCATCAGCGTGACCTCCAAGCAGTGGCACTTGGTGTGTGCTGAAAGTTTTGCAGCCCTTAAGGAAGCCTGGCATAGTGCATCCATGCTGGTCACTGCCTGTCTGGTTCCCAGAGCTGCATAGGTGCTGTGGAAATAAACCCACTGCCCCAACCTCAATGATGCATTTATTTAAAGAATAATTAAAAAAAAGGGGGGAGCAGGAAAAAAAAAGGCTGCAAAAGAAACCTCTGAGTATGTTCCTGCCTAAAGGCTCTCTGCCATGGGTTTTCCCACAGGAAAGAGATATTTGGCCCAGTATTCTTATTGTTTCTATATCCTACTGCAAATAGAAAGTTACGCTTTTCAGATCAGTGTGTGCTGCTTGTGCAGTTGCCTTTGCTTCAGTAGTGTATTTTCACTCTGTGCAAGAGAGTGGAGGATAAATATGCAAATAAAACAATGCAACAATAATACCTACTTTTGCACAAATTAACATGTGAGCTTTCAGCTGCTTCCAAAATAGGGCATTTTTTAATAATACAGAAGGTGTTTTTTTTAAAGCAAGATCTGTGACTATACATCTTCCTTTGTACTTGCAGGAAGATCTTGACATTCAGAAATAAAAGAGCTATTGGTTCTTACAACCTGTGAAAGACTGTAATAGCCTAATACAGAGTTTGCCTCCTGAAAGAAGGACAAGGCAAGCTAGCAGGTGTTTCAAAACCAGAAGGTAGGCTCGATGATGTGTGCACATCTACCTGCCTCTTCTCTTTTTGGTCATAGAATCACAGAATCAGCCAGGTTGGAAGAGACCTCCAAGATCATCCAGTCCAACCTAGCACCCAGCCCTGTCCAGTCAACTAGACCATAGCACCAAGTGCCTCAGCCAGTCTTTCCCTGAACACCTCCAGGAACGGTGACTCCACCACCTCCCTGGGCAACCCATTCCAATGGCAAATCACTCTCTCTGGGGAGAACTTCCTCCTAACATCCAGCCTGTACTTCCCCTGGCACAACTTGAGAACAAGGAATTCTTGCTCCTCTTCCTCTGGGAAGCTTCTCAGCAATCTTAACGTTACCTTGGCCAACATGGGATTGACTTTCCCAGAGTGAATCAGTGGTAGTACTAACGCCTTAGATACTGACTTAAGAGGAATGAACAGGTCTACTTTGGAAGAGAGAGTTGTTTTATGTGATTGGGTTCTTTAAGGACTCAAGCCCTTATGTGTATTGTTTCCTGAGAAATCTGTCCCAGTAATATAATTTAAAGTAGTCCTTATTTTTGGTGGTACAAAGCAGGTACACCAAGCACCTTAGAAGATTTATGTAAGCCAGTCTTGAAAATAACTCTTTTTTACCTATTCTATTCAGAATTAAGTCAGCTACCACATGAGAGGTTATAAAAAAGATTGAGGGAGAAAAAAAAGTGCAAGCCAATTGTGCTACTCTTGAGTGAAATAGGCCCTTCTTAAAAATAAGGTATGAGAAGTGGCTCTCTACAACCCCCAGAAAGGAAATTGTAGCAAGATGAGGGTTGGTCTCTTCTCTCAGGTAACAGCAGGATGAGAGGAAATAGCCTCAAGTTGTGCCAGGGAAGGTTTAGGTTGGTTATTAGAGGAAACTTCTTCCCTCAAAGCAGGTTGGCCAGGGAAGTGGTAAAATCTCCATCCCTGGAAGTGTTCCAGCAAATGTGTAGACGTGGCACTTAGGAACATGGTTTACTGGTGGGCTTTGCAGTGTTGGGTTAACAGTTGGGCATAATAATCTTGGAGGTCTTTCCCAGCCTTTATGATTCTATAAAAAACAGCAAAGTTACAACACTTAAGGACAAATGAAATAAAGGCAAAGAAAGAAACAACTTGCATAATTACTGGATAAAATAGTGTAGGATTGGTGCTTGGCCTCACCTTGGATCAAGAAATCATGTGTTACTGGCACCACTAGTGTTTTCTTAGCAGAAGAACACAAAACTGACTGGGGAAGTGTTACCTTGATTTGTCCGTGATAGCATGAAGATCTTTTTGCCTGGTTTTGAAGATACAGTGTTAGTTTAGTAAATGTTATCCAGAGCCTTAAACACTAGGCTTAGCTGGGTCCTAGGTTTTATTTCTAAGCCTGTGCTGGCTCACCGTGTCAGAACATCAGTGCACTGCTGCTGAGAGGGTTAGTGGTTAAAAGTAGGAAGCCTGAATCTGCTGCTTTGTCTGTCAGCTGTGTGAAATGAGGAACTATTGCCTGACACAAACTGGGCCCTTTCTCTTTGCTTGTCTTTTCTTGTGCACTCTAAAATGTCAGTAGTTGGGAGAAGGTATTTGTTATTTGCAAATGCTGTTCAAACAACATTTGAGACGTGTTGCTTGACTGATTTGCACGCCCTCCTTGAGAATATTTCTTCATTTTCTTAAAGGAAGGCTTTTTCTTAAAGGAAGAAACCTTGCTCAAGCAGTGACTTGAGGCTGAGGGTCTCTGCTTTCAGGGAAAAAAAGATCTGTGTTAAGTTTGCTGGATAGGATTTGGAAATCTGAGATGTCAAAATGTCCACAGTGTGTTCAATTCCAGAATTAAATAACTACAGGAGGATATGAAGGTGTATTTCACCTTTAAAAATGTAGGTTTCCACATTACAAATAACCTTTTCCAGAGACTATCTCCATGGGCACTGCGAGCAGAGATTTCCTTTTTCCTCTGTGTCAATCGTTCCTCATCACCTCTAAAATGATGTTTAACTGCCCTGTCGTTCTCCAGCCAGAGCAGGCATCCTTCCTGAAACCCCAACAATAGCATGATAAGTTTGTGGTTCAAGAAGGGGGTGTGGAGAAATTCTGTCAGCAGATACAATGGTTGCTTATGTCTTCAGCTCATCTGGAAACCTTGGGCAGTGGGTGTGAGGAATGTACCGAATGGTCCCAGAAACTCCAGTAGTCATTTCACCACTGCCAGAAGGAAGAAAAAGGTCACCATGAATACATGTATTGGAGGAAATGTTAATCCTCCAAGAAGGGAAAGGGGGAGGAGTGCTTGTATGAAATGGAGTTACTTTAGTTTTCTAGCTGTAGAATGTTCTCCCAACTTCTTTGCTGACAGTAGTGAGATTTGGAGATGTGCTGGATCACTCCTTCCTCTCTCTCCTTCCATTTTGATGGTTGAATGCTGGAGACCAAGCCAGTAAGAGTTTCCTTTTTCTTTCTTTGCTCAAATTTCACCAGTAGCATCTGGCAGCCCCATGGCCAGCCGCTGGTGGGAGTGGGCACTGGGCTGCACTGGCACTGTTGAGATGCTTCTGTCCAGTCAGGAGAGCAATCAAACTAAAGAGTTGTAGTCTTTTATTTTGCTAAAATGGCTTCCAGAAAAAAAAAATACTCCTTTTCTCTTTCTCCCTTCTCTCTCATGCAGTGCTAGAGGGTGCTACTGAAGAAGAGGCTGAAGAGCCAGACGCTACTGTGCATGCTACACTAAGTGAGGAGACCAGCAACGAAGAAAAAAGCCACAGTCAATCAGGGAATAACAATGAAGGTAACTGGTTCGACTTGCTCTGTGTGACTGTAATTAGGGCATTGATTGAGGCTTGTAGAAACGTTTCTTACCCATCCCCATACCCCTTGTTTGTGTGAAGAATGTTAGATGAGCACTGATGCATAGATTTCTTTCCCCATCCCTAAGCTTTTTCTATGTGAAAAGTATGGAATAGATTGAGTAACAACATGGACATATACTTTACTATCACTGCAGGCTTCCAAACTAAGTTTTACCTTGCTCCCAGTAACTTGGCACCACATTACATAGCCTCAAAAAGCCACCTGTTGGTAGTGCTCAAACTGATGCAGAGATGAAATGCTCACAGATAAATGTTTTCCTCCTTGTGTTACAGTGACTTTCTCACAAGGCACATTAAGATTCTGTGCTTTCCACCAGAAGTGACAGAACAGTAGATTTACAGGGTGCTGCTGTTTGTTTGGAAGCTTCCTTTGGGGTGAAAGGAGTGCTTAGTCTGAAAATACTTGACTTGTTGGATCTGTAAAGATGAACTTTGAAGGCCTTACCAATGTGCTAGATGTGGTATGTTGAGAAAGCAGAGAGGAGATTTTAGGTGTGTTTTGAATGTGGTATTTGAGGCAGGAACATCTCTGCTATATGCAGAATGTGATGGAGAAGTCTGAACCATGATCAGCTTTAGCTGTGACATTAATTGTAAGTATGTGCTCCATGGACTAAGGTGGCTTGGTAAACCAGAAAAAAATTACAGAGATACTAACTGTGGCAGTAAAGAGACATTTGGGGGTTTGGATGTTTGTTTTGGTTGGATGTTTGGTAATTTAACTTATTCCACATACAGAGCTGGCTTAAGCTAGGCTAGGAGGAGAGCCCAGCATCCTACACTGTTTCTAATGCCTTAATTGTGCAGGTCTGCTCACAGCACGTGCTTGCTTGAATGGTTGTGCTTGCCAGAGCATGCATTCATCAGTACTGCTCTACTAGTTCCTGGTGATTACAAGGCACCAGGAAAACACCATTTTACAGTAAGAGAGTTTCAGGTAAATCGCTCTGTAAGCCCCATACTGAATTAAGGTTCAAAAATGAGGAGAACATTAGTGTCCTGTGAGAAGTGTACACCTTGTCTTGTGCATTCCCACATTAGAAACTTCTCCTGTCGTAAGAATTTCAGTTATTATGGGATGCTGCTTGTGTTCTCTGATGATTCAGCAAAGTGTGATGGGTTAGAGGCAACTGAAAATACTATGATTTGATTGTTTGGGTTGGGATGGTTTTGGCAACTCCTATCTGTGTTTTTTGTTTTAATTCCAGAGAAGCAGCTGGAAAGCTTAAACAGCTACAAGGTATCACCAAGTTCACCAAACAGTTTGGACGGACCAGACTTGTCCTCCATTGATGCCATGATGTCAGCAGTGATGAATGTGGGGAAGATTGCTGAAAATGGTGGGAACTCTCAAAATGTCAAATCCCCTACCAAATCTCCTGCACCAAATCGGATTGGCAGGAGGAACCAGGTGTGTTTCTACATGCAGGGAGGGTGAAGGGGAGACAAGCAGCTGCGTGGGAAAGGATAAGGCATAATTGTATTTCTCTGATTGTTTTGCCTTTTATTTCAGTGGGAATTTCTTGCCTCACCATTACTTAGAATCATAGAATCAGTCAGGGTTGGAAGGGGCCACAAGGATCGTCTAGTTCCAACCCCCCTACCATGGGCAGAGACACCCTAGCCTAGATCAGGCTGGCCAGAACCCCATCCAGCCTGGCCTTAAATGCCTCTAGGGATGGGGCCTCAACCACCTCCCTGGGCAACCCATTCCAGGATCTCACCACTCTCATGCTCAAGAACTTCCTCCTGTGTGTATGCTTCTCTGTGTATGGTTTCTAGTGGCTCTCCAGAACATAACTTCAGAAAACTGGGAGTCAGAGCTGTCCACTTACTTGGATTCAGATGTAAAACCTCTGTGAGTGTGAGCTCTGACATCATACAGTGATGAGCTGGTCTAGTAGATGCCGATAGCTGTGGCCGAGCATCTAAGAACTGCTACTTCTTCCCTGCTGCATCTTTTCTCCTGCCTCTTTTATTCACCTATTCTATTGGGGAACCAGTTCACTTCATGAAACTAGGAGGAAAGAAGTACTTTGGAGAGGAGCAGAGCAGTGGTGCCTTTTGTGTGGGACTCCTTGTGAGGTATATGGGAATATCATGTCTCCAGGGAAGATCCAAGTGATTTAAGGTTAAAGGTGGTGTTAGAACAAGACATCCCTGGGACACTTGGTACACGTGTTGGGGGGAAGGTAGCCTTACTTCATTGTTAATAAAACTGTGAAGAACCATTGCAGAATGCTTTGTACACATCTGGGAGAGCAAATGCATGTAACTTCTACCAGTTACTTTTTCCAATTACCAGTTGATGGCACCAGTTGATAGTAACATTTATCTAAACAAGTGAAAAGACAGAGTTGTATTAATTAAAGCTGTGACTATTCATTTTTTCTCCTGCTGGGCCAAGCCCTACCAATGGAAGGACATCAAGAAATACCCTAAATCCCTGTGTCCATTTGACTGTAGAGCTTATGGTGAAGCACAGAAAATTTGTAAATGAATCAAGCTGTAACAGGGACCAGACGAGATGCAAGGCATGACTCGTGATGTTCCTATAGTAGTTTATTAATAGCTTGTCGAGTAGCTGCGCAGTTGACAGACTTATGACTTTCTTGGATTTTTTTTACTTGAAAGGAGTTAAAACCATTAACTGTCAATTAAGATTCTTAAATGAAGAGTCTGGATAGTATGCAGGCAACTAGGTGGGATTTTATTGTCTAGCACCTGCAACGTTCCCACTTCAGGGCTGCCCTGGTCCCTTGTATTCATCATGTGAAGTGAAGGCACTGGAGTTGAGGCTGGTGTCAGTGGCAGTGCT
Source organism: Tricholaema leucomelas (assembly GCA_013400475.1). Classification (NCBI taxonomy): domain Eukaryota; kingdom Metazoa; phylum Chordata; class Aves; order Piciformes; family Lybiidae; genus Tricholaema lacrymosa; species Tricholaema leucomelas. Next base: position 196,825 of record WAAF01000667.1, read on the forward strand.
GTTATACAGCTGTCCCCCAGTACACCATGTGGCTTGGCTTCAGGGAAGCTTGTTAAGCATTGGTGACCTTTATTCCACCTGATATTTCCATGGGCATTGAATCAAAGGAAGCTTGAGAGTAAATGTGACAGGATTAAGAAGGATTCTTACAGCATAAAAATAAACAAATACATAGAAAACATAGAAAGTAGTGTGACCAGCAGGATCAGCAAAGTGATTGTTCCCATTTACGTGACACTAGTGAGATCACACCTTGAGTACTGTGTTTGGTTTTGGGCCCTTCATTCCAAGAAGGATGTTGAAGTGCTGGAGAAGGGCAATGAAGTTGATGAAGGATCTGTCAAACAGGTCTTCTGAGGTGTGGCTTAAGGAACGAGGGTTGCTTATCCTGGAGAAATGGAGACTGAGATGAGACCTTCTTGCTCTCTACAGCTTCCTGAAAGGAAGTTGGAGCAAGGTGGGTGTTGATCTCTTCTCTGTAGGAACAAGTGATAGGATAGTGCCCTCGAGATGTTCTCAAGTTGCACCAGGGAGGTTTAATTGGATATGACAAGAAACTTCTTCACTCCAAGGGTTTACTGGAACAGGGTCTCTGGGGAGTTAGTTGAATGTCCATCCCTACAGAAATTTTAAAAGATGCAGAGATGTGGTGCAGAGAGACACAGTTAGCCCCAGACATGGTAGAATTAGATAATAGTTGGACTCAATGATCTTAAAGGTCTTTTCCAACCAAAAGGATTCAGTGATTCTAAATAGCTTATTTGTTTTTAGGCTGAGAGATCGTTATTGCCAGAGGGGCGAATGGCTGCATTACTGAGAAAACAGAGGGGAGATGTGAGATATTAAGTGGGAATCAGTCTGGTCAGCAGCCTCTAATACAACGAATTTCCACTTCCAGCATAGCAGAATGAAAGCGCTGAATTGTTTCAGTGTGTAGCAGCTCACAGCTTATGGGTGCTAGTCAGAATGTGCCCCTTATTAGAATATTTAAAGGATAATAACAGTTAAGCTAGTTTTCTGGGTCTGACTGCAGTTTCTCATGAGTTGGCAGCAAAATGTTTTGCCCTGAACCTTTGTCCCAAAGTCTATGGTTCTCTTTATAACGCTGACTTTATCTTGGCTCTAGTCTGCCCATAGTCTAATAAACATGTTCTCACATCAGGCAGCATCCATTTTAACTTCTCATTTGCTTTGCTTGTGAAGAACATGAAAATCAAGACAAGGGTGTTTCTTTTTGCTGCAGAAAAACAAACAGACTCCAAAAACCATCAGCTGAAGGAAGAGCAGTGGTGCCAGGCTGACTTACTAAGGGGAGAGTAGCTAAAAAGTTTGCTGTTGATTTTCTCTTTCAGTTCAGGGAATGTATTTTCACCAGCTTACCTCCAGTGGAGGAGCTGAATGCTGCGTGTTAAATTTGTGAGGAGGGCTGCTTTTATGATTGGGATGCCAACAGCTTTTGGTCTGAACTGGGTCAGTCAACAGCATTCCTGTTGGAGCTACCCTGGATTTGCTTGAGCTGTGTTACGGTATGCAGCGTGTACTCTGGGTTACTGCTGGAGAAAGTTTGAGTTTTAGTTAATAATCAACCCTAGATTCAATACTAATCAACTATGCCTGAGCTGGAGTGTGTTTCTGAGCTCTGCTTCAAGGTGAACCAGTAATTACTCTATCTTCAGTTAATTTGCTGTTTTGAAGAGCAGGCAGGAAAGCAGTCTTGAAAGCAATTAGCTACATCATGTAGAACTGCAGTTTGGGTTTTGTTTAGTTGGGTTTTTTTTTCTGGGGGGGAGAGGGGGTGGAGAGAACCCCTCAGCAGTAGGCTGATAATTTCACAGAAATACCCTGGGATTTAAACACCATCTGAACTGTCTGCACAGCTGCATGGATTTTTCTGGTGGCACAGTGTTTGTTCTCTGTCCTGAGACAACTTGCATATAGGGTTGCAGCATAATTGAAGCTGAACATTACTCCACGGACAGGTTTCTGCATCTCTCTGCAGAGAAAGACTTGGAAGCTCTGGTAGATAGTAAGTTCACCGTGAGCCAGCAATACAGCTTTGTGGCCAAAGTGGCCAGTGGTATTCTGGGATGCATTACAGAGTTTGGCCAGTGGGTTGAGGGAGATTCTTCTTCTTCTCTATTCTGCCCTGGCAAGGCTGGACCTGGGCTCCCCAGTAAGAGAGGGATAAAGAACTACCAGAGAGAGTCCAACAGAGGGACACAAAGATGATTCATAGAATCGTAAAATGGTTTGGATTGGAAGGGACCTTAAAGGTCATATAGTTCCAACCTCCTGCCATGGAAGAGGACACCTTCTAGTAGGCCAGGTTGTTCAAGACCCTGTCCAGCCTGGTCTTGACCACTTTCATGGAAGGGGCATCTGCAGCTTCCCTGGGTAGCCTATTCCAGTGTCTTCACCACCCTCATTGTAAAGAATTTCATCCTGGTCTAAATCTACCCTCTTCCGGCGTAAAGCCATTAGTCTTCATCCTATCACTACAAGCCCTTGTAAAAAGTCCCTTTCCAGCTTTCTTGTTCCCCTTTATGTCCCTAGCCAAATGTAATTCTGTCTGTGCTTTAGCTTTCCTAACTTGTTCTCTGACTACTAGGACAACTTCTTTGTAATCCTCTCAGCCCCTTCTTGCATCCACTCCCTATGGACTTCCCTTTTTTTGGCCTAAGTAAGTAGTAGTAGTGTATCCAAGCCAGCTTCCTAGCATTCTTGTCTGCCATCTTCTTTCTTGGGATTCACTGCTGCTTGGCTTGGAGGACATGGTCTTTGAGTATTGACCAGCTTTCTTGGGCCTCTCTTCCCTCCAGGGCTCTATCCTGTGACACTCTGCCAAGCAGCTCCCTGAAGACAATGAAGTCTGCTCTCTTGAAATCCAGAGCAGTGACATATTAATATCTTAAACTCTACCATTTCATGGTTGCTACAGCCAAGGCTGCCCATAAGTTTCACATCACTCACCACCCCCTCCCTGTTGATGAGGACAAGGTCCATCATAGCACCTTTTCTTGTGTATTCCTTTGCCTCTTGGAGGAGGAAGTTATCAACAGTGCACTCCAGGAACCTCCTAGATTAACAGTGCCCTGCTGTGTTGTCCTCCCAACAGATACCAAGATGGCTGAAATCTTCCTTGAAGACCAGGATTTGTCAATGTGAAGCTGTTCGTAGCTGTTTATAGAGAGCCTCATCCACTTGTTCTTTCTGTTCAGGTGGCCTGTAGCAGACCCCACTATGATGCCTTTCCTTTAACCCTTACCCATAAGCTCTTTGTCAACTCTCCCTCCATCCCCAGGTGGAGTTCTATGAACTTACTTGGTCATTGATGTACAGTGCAACACTTCCTTCCCTTGTCTACTGCAGGTCTTTTCCAGAAGAGCTTGTAACTGTCTATTGCTATGGTCCAGTTATGAGATCCATCCCACCACATCTTAGTGATGCCAATGACCTCGTAGTCCTGCAGGCATGCACATATCTGTAGCTCTTCTTGCTGGTTCCCCCTGCTGTGTGTGTTAGTGCAGAGACATTGAAGTTGGGCCCCCATTGAAGGTGGTTTACTGGCTGGATTTTCCTTACCCTGCACTTCAGGTGCTCCTTTCTCAGCCTGTGGTCCAAGTGCAGGCCCAGGGTGTATCATTAGTATTGGCTTATGGAATGGATTAAGGATCTCTTCCCCAGGCAACCCTAGTTTAAAGTCCTCCTCATTAGAGGGCTTTAAATGATTAGGGAACTGGAGCATCTTTCTTGCAAGGAGAGACTGAGAGACCTGGGGCTGTATAGCCTGGAAAAGTGAAGACTGAGAAGGGATCTTCTCAATGCATAGAAATCTCTAAAGAGTGAAGGTCAAGAGAACAGTGCTGATCTCTTTGCAGTAGTGCCTGGTGAGTACAAACTAGAACACAGCAGATTTCACTTGAACTCAAGGAAAAAAGTCTTTATTTTTGGAATACCAGAGCATTGGATCAGGCTGCCCAGAGAGATTGTGGAGTCTTCTTTTATGGAGACATTGAAAACCTGCCTGGACATGTTTCTGTACAACCTGATACAAGTATACCTGCATTAGCAGGGGGTTGCACTAGATGATCTCCAGAGGTCCCCTCCAACCCCTACCATTCTGTGGGTCTGTGAAAATTAAAGGTTTGTAAGTTGGATGCAACGAGTGTGCAGATAAAAATGGAGAGGAGAAGTACTGGGATAATGTGGTTTAGTTTTCTCAGGGCATTCAGACTTCTTCATGTCAGCCTTTTTTCCTTGCTTTCTAACATTTTGTGTGTTAGATGTTGGCCTGTGTGTGCAGCAGTGACTACCTTTGGGATGGGGAGCCCTGAGATACAGATGTACAAGAGAAGCAGTAGAGAGGGGTGGAAGAACCTAATTGTTGCAGCCCTGAGCCTTGTAGAAGTGAAGTCACCAGGTTTTTGTTTACTTCAGGCAAAAAGGGAAGTCAGCACTTCATCCATGTCCACAGGCTGCTGAAGTTAACAGAAAGTACTCATGGCCCTACTTTTGAGAACACAGTGTTAGATGTTAATAGGAAGCTGTCTTTCTGGAGTCATATAAGAGAGAATCTTGCTTAACTGAGCCATAACAAAACCTTTCTCTACCACTGTGTCAGCATCTTCCCTCATAACATTTGTCACAGAGACTTGCATTAGTCATTCTCAGTGTTCTTAACAGATGCTTCTGTTGGACAAGCAACAGGGGAAGCAATTGTGCAGAGAGAGGCAATGTGTAGATAGACTCATACCTATTAAATCCCTCTCAACTAAAGAGCTACTGAGCATGGCTTTTATTTTGTGCTTGTTTTCGTGGGTTTACTAATAGTACTTAAAGTAGTCAGCCAAGAAGTTGAGTAGACCATGTCTTTTTGGCTTTTCCCTCCAGTCATGCAGAGATGGTTTTGTACTTGTCACCAGAAGTGTAGGTAGCAGGTGATGAATCTAACTGGTGATTTGCATCATTCTGCAGAAAACTGAGGTTTCATTTTTCAGTGCCAGGCCATCTTCCTTGTAATATGAAGGCATTAGTACAGGAGCTGCACCTGGGCTTCCTGGTGAAGTGGTGAAAATAATGTTTCAGTCATCGTTGTGAACAAGTCAGGCAAATGCCTTTGGTTGCTCTGAGAGTGCCATTTTGTTTGTGGCTGAAAAAGTAGTGGCTTTGCTCAGTGTTTCAAGGGCACACTTAAAGCAGACTGAGCTCACTCGTGGTTTGAGCATGATTCCTCCTGATCCTCACCTGGGTGGAGAACAACCAGGTTCATAATGTGCTCTTTTTGAGTCATGTACACTGCTGCATTGTCACCTCTTCCTTGCTATGATGTCATCAGATCTTGCAAGCTTGAAAAGGATTGGGCCTGGCTAGTGTGCCTGAATGGGATCCTTCCAGGAGGAACATGATGCAAAGGGAAATGGTGCTGGTGATTCAGTAAATGCCTCTCTTTTGAGTCAGCCATGGAGCAGAACATAGAGCCTCTGGAAGAGGGCACTGAGCTTGTGCCTGCTGTTGGGATGGGGTGGAATATCTGAAGTCTCAACAACTTGTACTTATTAAAAGACCTTTTGGGAAGATGGGTGGCATTTGCCTGTATATTCTGGCATTGTTCCAGGAATTACTTTCAGCTCACTTAAATTCTTCCTGGCAGTTTGATCTGGTTACAATAATTGCCTTCAGTTCCTGTCCTAAACTGCTACTGCTGAGAATCTGTTATTAAAACAGCAGCTGCTCTTCTGCAGTAGCTGAAATACTCTTTATTTAGAAATTCAGAAGTTTCTGACACTTCCTTGAGGGATCTACCATGATAAATGCATACATACAAGTTATGTTAGCAATGGCCTTTGGTACTTAGGATGTGTAATACTTTTTGCATGCCCTGCAGTGTCAGCTATTGAGTTCTTTTTGTATCAGTATCCCTTCTCATTTTGTTTTGTTTTGTTCTGGTTTTACTCATAGGAAACAAAAGAAGAGAAGTCTTCCTATACCTGTCCTCTCTGTGAAAAGATTTGCACTACACAGCACCAGTTAACTATGCACATTCGTCAGGTATGTGGAGTACAGGCTCTTGGTTCCTGACTTGTATTATTAATTGTCTGGTTTTCATTTTTCAGTGGTGAAAATTCATGTGCAAACCAGAAATGCTTTCTTTATAACTTTATTCAATTGTTTTGCCTTTTTTAAAGCCTTCTGTGCTTGTATTTTCTGGGAAAAAAAAAAAACAACCCACAAACCCAACCCAAAGTGGGTAATTTTCCTCCCTTCCTTGCCCAACACTTCCCCATGCACACATACACAGTGGCCTCAACAAGGATGTATGTCCTGTTGTGCATAGCTTAAGGAGTCCCAAGGATCTGGAAAAACATCACGAGGCACGAGGCCATGACTACAGATCTCTTTACTCTCCTTGCTAATTAAGAAAGAGGAAGGCAGTTTTTTTCAATCATGTCAGTGTAGGAGAGTGTCTCAGGATGTGACAGTTTTATGAGGCAGAATTAGAAATACACTTTTTGAATAGATTATGCACTTTTTTTTTGTCAGCTACAGACCTTCTTGCTCCTCTTGCAATATATGCATAAGGTGTAAGGAAATTTGGCCTTTTTTTGTGGCAGGAGTTTCTTCTTTGGATGCTCAGGTTGTGGTTCACCACTCTTGAGTCCACTAGTTACTACTTCATGTTTCCCTCCTGAACTGTAACTATCAATTTTATTACTTTCCTACTCTTCTGACATTGTTTTTTTTTTTTTTGGTGTGTGAGGAAATCTTCAAATCTGAATGTGAGTAAGGGGGAGGGTGGTATATACAGCACAGCAGCTAAGGGCCACACTTTGGCCATGGATATGGCCATACAAGTCTGCATGTTCACTCAGAGCAGTTTGCTTCTGTTTCCTTACTGCACAGTCAGTTTGAAATCAATATCTTTAAAGAGTATTTAAGTGTCTCTTTCTGACATGAAGTTCATAGTTGCATTCTCTTTCTGTTTTCCCCCTTAGCCAGCCCCAAACCACTGCTTAGCTTATAGTATCCTAAAGTACCATTTGTGTGGTGGGTTGCTGCTGGGTCACTTCCTGTCCTCTTCTGCCGCTCACCCGGCAGAAGTGCTCATGTGGTGTGCACTGCAGGCTGTGTGGAACAGCTGTTATGTGAAACAGCTACTTGTGCAGCTAGTGCCTTATGAAGTTAAAAGTGAAGGGTGGGTATGAAGTTGAGAGGGGGGGCTGGGGAGGAGAGGTATGTTGTGGACCCACCTTAATATAAAGTATTCTGCCTTTAAATGGCGCTTTAAGATGTTTGTAGCTCTCGCTAATAATTTGCTGGCACTTCAGAAGGGGCACTCAATGAAAACAAATCGTTGTTTTCTCTAGCATAACACTGACACTGGAGGGACAGACCATTCCTGCAGCATCTGTGGAAAGTCTCTGAGCTCAGCGAGCTCCCTTGATCGCCACATGCTGGTGCACTCAGGTGAAAGGCCTTATAAATGTTCGGTATGTGGACAGTCCTTCACCACCAATGGCAACATGCACAGGTGAGTGCTGACTATCACCCGGGAGTTTGGAAAAGGGTTACAGTATAGGAGGCTGTTTCATTACTTTAGAAGGATTGAAGGCTGACTAAAAGCACTTCATGTAGCAGAAAATGTGGACTGTCTGTGATGTGCAAGCACAGCATGACACACACACTCACTGCAATGACCAGGATGCTTAAGATGTGGGGGGAAGCCAGAACTGAGAAAGGTTTTCTAGCTTATCACACGTTACCAAGAGTTCTCCCTAAGTATTGCTTTTTTCTTTTTTGGCTTTATTGGTATTATTATCTTGACAAATGGGATGGATTTTTCTCAGAGGACAAAAATACTTAGCCAAGCTGTACAGGAAGCTTCTAGTTTTGTAGCTTCAGAGCTGTGGATGCAAATGGTTGTACTGGAGCATCCGTGATGATGTTTTATGTTGTTAGCTATCTATGTGCCATCATGAAGGTGTTTCTTTGGAATAATGGATCTTGGGTTTAAGTGCATCCATCACTACTTACTTGTACTGTAGACAGCTTCCAACAATGTTGGAAGATCTGGGAAATTATCTGTAACCCAACTTACTAAGTCTGTGTTGTGTAGTTTCTTTCACCGTACACAGTATGTAGGGTTGTCAAGTGGGGAAACAAAATGTTAAATCCCATGGATCTTCCTTGTCCTCTCTCATGCCCCAATCCAGGATTCATTTATTCACGTGGGTGGAACACTTCAGAGCTGATTAACTTTGTGAATTCCCACATAGCTTTAGTGCCTATATCAAAGAGTTTACAGCATACAAAGAAACTGCAAGACAGGTGAGAGAAAGGAATATGGCAAATAAGCAGTGACAAGAGTGATGGTTACAGACAGTGTAGGAGGGAAGAGATCTTGTTTCCTTGATTATTACCAGTCATTTTCCAAGTAGTGTGCTATAGGTGGAATCAAAGGGGTGATTTTGGTGACAATAGGGAAGATAACATAATGCCACATGAAGGAAGCAATACTTTCTTGGAGCTTTGCCTATTCTGTGTCATACTGTCTAGGTTAAACAGGTGAAGAGAGACTAGAAATGGGAGGGTATGCAGTTTTGTAATTCCATATTTATTTAACTTACACTTGATTAGAATTGGAAAGGACTGGACAGAGATGTAAAATGAGAAGGGAAGACATAAACAGGTTCAGAGGAGATAGGGGCCTTGGGCACTGAATAAATCACACCTCTGACTCATCTGACCAGAGGTGTTGCCAGACTAGGTCATTACTCTGTCTGCTTGAGGAAGGCAGGGCAGCTTCTGAATTGCAGCACTGTCAGCATCCAAAGGTGAATTCCAGTGCTTGCAATCTGGAGTGGTTGGACATTAGTGGCCCGCTCCTCAGCCCAAGCTGCTTGCTGGAGGCCTGCTTGTGGAGTTGGTTTGGCTTTTTGTTCTCCATGCGTCTCCTTGTCCTCTCTCAGAAGCAGGAAAGGGAGACTCACCTTGAGACTTGACTCCAGGCCTATCAGTTGTTGGTGTAGTCACCTTCACTTTTGTAGATTTCCCATATAGCAATATTTACTGTGCTTTAGGAGCTAATTTGCCAGCACTGCCAGGCTCAGTGACTCCCCCAGAAGTAAGTCCAGACAAGAAGATGAGAATCTGATGAGAAGATTGTTTGACTTTCAGTTTTTCTTGTAACAAGACGTTGCTTGACATTACCAACATGTACTGATGTATTTACTGACTGTACTAAAAAGGACCTAAGTTCAATCAATCAAAAACTTCCTGTTAAAAGTTGTTTCCATCTGATATGTCCCTGTCTGCTCTGTAAAACTTCCATGTGTAGCCCCATGCCAAAGCAGCTCAGTAGGCTTGCAACAAGTAATCCCAGACCCGTGACAGGCAAGTTCCTGAGCACCCTAAATCAGGCTCCCTTTGCCAAAGGAGGGTTGTGGTTGGCAAGACTGTGCCACCAATATTTTTTGCAGCCAATAACCTTGCTGCTATAACAAACTGATACTTAATCCTGTTGCTGCAGTGGAAAGCATGAAAGTGGAAGTAGGCAGATGAGGATAAATGTAAAGTGAAGTTGAAATTTGTTACCTGCTCCTATGACACACTCACAAGATTTTGTCCACTGGGTACCTCCTCTTTAAACAGGTACTTCTAGTTTAAGATGGTTTGAAGTGAATTCTTTTGTAGGCATCTCAAACTTAACTATAGCATCATGTCCAGTGGCCTGCCTTTGCTGTGCCTGAATGCCTCTCAGTTCACATTCCAGACTGCTTCTGCCTCAGGATTCTGCAGCAAGGACTTGCTGGCCATGGCCTGCCTTGTACGCAATTCCCATAGGCCTTACTTGTGGTGGTGCTGTGTGTGAGTTCTTCCACACCACCTGGATAATACAAATCCATCTTTCCCTGTTGTGTGCAGTTCCTTTTATCATTTCCTATTTTTGTGCTATAATATCTTAAGTAGTGACAGATTTATGCCCAAAAAATAGGTTTTCTGATGTTCCCCTGCTAGCCATGATGGTACTCCTAGAGTGTCACACAGCACCATTAGTACTGTGTTTGGTTTTGGGGCCCTCAATATGAGGAAGACATTTTTAAGGCAGTCATAACCTCTCACATAAAGTTCAGGTGTTTATTGTTGTGCTCCTTGGCTTCTGGACAGCAAGTCAAGTTGAACGGGCACAGCATGCAGGGTGGAGGGGGAAGATTGTCTTGTGCAGCACCTTTCAGGAAAAAAAAAGAGGTTAAAACCTGCTTGCTTTTCTGACCAGAGTGACTCTTGGACAGGGTTTTCAAGAGGGAACCATGAGCCCGGGTCTCTTAGAAGTGGAAGACAGCTCAGTAGTGAGCCTCCTGTGGGGTCAATCTGTGTTGGAGAGAGCAAAGGTCTCAGTGATAACGGGGAGATCCATCAGTGTTTGGTATGAGGAACAGAAATTGCTCTTGAAAAGTAGAACTGGAGACAATACTGAGGCTTTTTTACAGCGATTTCTGTTAGACCAGCATTGGAAAGAGCAAGTCTTCTTGGAAATAGCAAACCTTCTAGCATCAGGGACAGAGTTTTGGGGGGTTAGGGGGTTGTTTTCTTGTGCCTTTTTAAAACTTGGGGAAAGGAATTAGATCGTAGTGATTTTTTTAGTTCAAAATTCCTGTAACTGGAGTGGCAAACCAATAATCCATTACATAAGAAAATCTGCAGTTGAGGATATGCAGAGCCTCACACTTTTACACTGGTGATGACACTCTTGCTTTCTCTTGGCCGCAGGGAATGGAAGTTTAGTATTCTTAGATCTCCAGCAGAAGAAAACACTATATGGAAGTACAGAGGAGTGGGGATGGGGTTTGAGGGGTGGTATAAAGAGTTTTCTGTAGTTCTAAGGGAGATGGGGATTTACAAACTAGTGTCTCAAATCAACAGATTGCAGTTACTAAAGGTTTTCCAGAGGCTGGACTGTCACAGTAGCTCCCCAGGGAGGTTATCTATGAATAGCGTCAGCTCTGAGGAGCTCTGCCAGCAAATAAGAGGTTGAAAGTATCTTACTTCATCTCCACTGATGCACCTCCACAAAATGGAGACAGAAGACTTAGACCACTGCTGTGGGTCTTCATGGGGGTGGTTTGTAAGCTTTAGCAAGGGACCTTTAGGTGGGCAAAAGATTTGCTTGACTTACTGTGTGGTGTTCTGATAACAAATGCATCACTCAGGCCTCAAGGGGAAGGGCAATGCCTCCAAAAGTGTTTCCTTTGGAAGGAGGAGACTTTGCCAACGGTTCCATTTCCATGACTGAGGATGGTCTGTGCCTGTCACTTTTAAATCACATTTTCCTTCCTGCCAAAGACATGTTCTCCATGCAATTTGAAAATGTTAATAGGACAGAAATGCTGGAAAGGAGACGAGGAGTGACCTTCCTACCAGTTTCCAGTGGGTAGCTATTAAAGGCTCTGTGGCAAGTCTGAAAAGGCTAAAGAGATAACAGACACATTTCAGCCAGTTTCCCCAGTGTGGTAAAAGAAGCTGCAGGGTCTGTGACTGGTGTGCACCAGACTGAACATACACATAGGCATCTCTGGAAGTGTTCAAAGCTAGATTGGGTAAGGTTTTGAGCAACATGGTCCAGTGTAAGCTATCCCTGATCAGTGTAAAGTGATTGGATGAGAAGACCTTGAAGAGTCCCTTCCAGACCAAGCCATTCTATGCTTCTACTCCATATCTAGCAAAATTCTTTGTAATGGCTTTTTATTTTCATCCTACTCAAGTACTCCTAGGATGTTTATGCACCATATCAAGAACAGGTGTCAAAGGTTGGAGAATTGTTTGGGGTGGTTTTGGCACATGCAAAACATCACATGCAACATCCACATGAAGTGGAAGTCTTTGAAACTCAAATTAGAAGATGTGAATTGCAGAACTATGCTTTGAAGCATGCTTGCAAAGGGTCCTATCAGAGAAGGTATTTCTTCTTTTAATTAAGAAGGCACTGACATTCTCCATCTTATTTTCAATGCTAGACAATTTTCCCAAAGCTGTCTTTTTAATGTGCTGTGTGACAAACAGCTGGTTTTGTTAGGAGCGTATGTGCTGTTCTGATGCTCAAATCAAATGTGTTTTAACCAACACTTCACGTGTGTGTATATGTTGCTGAAGCCTACCCTTGAGCAGGGGTAGAAAGTGTACATGCTGGAGGGTAACTTGTGAAGTTTGGTATTTTAACCAGCCATGGGAAATGAAGAACATACACATGGTGAATGTTTTGGTGTGCTGGTTGGAAGATGAGTGTTGGATCTTGATCAAGGCAGAGGAGCTGAGATGCAGTAATGACTTCACCGTTCTCTTTAACATGGCTCAGCATTCCTCAGGCAGGCATGCATGCAGCCTGCCCTTGACTTTGCACGTGTCCCCTAACAGAGCGTCCTCAAGATCTGGCTCGATCCATCCTCTCCCTGCATTCCACCTGTGAATTGCTCCTATGTTATTTATGGCATTAGCCTGCTTCCAGTATCTCCTGTGTGCTTCAGAGGGTGCAGTGCAAAAGCTTGGACTACAAATAGGATCTCTGCAGTCTGGCATGTGCAGCCTGCCATTTGCTTAAGGCTGGAGTTTTTGGAGGCAGGGCTCAGCCAGATGTGATGAGGAGCTTTTGTTTTTCTACAGGAGGAGAGGAATTGCCTTAGTACAACACGTTTAGGTTTCTGGTGCTTTGCCAAGATGACCAAGTGAAAATTTGGTGTTAAACATTTTATGGCTTTGAAAAAAATGAATGTTTAAGACCTTAAAGCTGAAAAACAAACAGCCAAGGATCTTGCCAGGCTGGACATGATTGACACTATGCATGTGAAAAGGCTCCCTCTTATTGTCTTGCACAATAGAAATGTTTCTTTGGTCATCTCCTAAGGAGCTTTTATTCCAGTGTAGTAACTGGTAGGCAGTGCTCTTAAATATGAAACAATATTCTGCATTACAGGCTTTTAGATCCATTCCTTATACAGGGGGGATGATCTAGCCACTGTCAGCATGCTAGGAAGGATAAGCCTCAGCAAAAACAAGTGCCCTAATTCTTGAGCAGGGATGACAAACACAAAGGACTCAGTTCTGTTTCTGCTAACTGTTTCTGGCTGTAGGTGTAGGAGACAGGTGAGGTATGATAGCTGCTTTGGTGATCTCTGCAGTTAAAATGCATTTCCTACATTTTTGGTAGTACATTCTCTAAAGAAGGAGGGGGGGGTGAGGAGAAAAGTGGTTTTGGGCTCTCTCCTGGCAGCATGGATAGCCAGAGTAAATGTTTGATATTCTGCTGAAATCCCTGTGTTTTGAAGATGAAGAAAGCAAGAAAGAAGACAAGGAAGGGAAGAGGAAATAGGGAAAGAAAGATGAAAGGAGGAAATAGAGAAGGAAAGAAGGGGAAAAAAGCAATAGGGGGAAAGGGAAAGAAAGAAGCATTAAGAGGTAAGAGTGTGTGTGTGAGGCTTTTTCAACAACGGTATAGCAGTAAGAGTATGTTTCTCTGTGTCTTTGAGAAGGCCATGCTATTTTTAATGGTCCCAGGCAGAAAATTTTTGTCTGCCCTACTGTTGCTGAGTAAATTGGTCATCTTTTATAAACACTTGATATAAACTTTTCTTTCATTCTCATGATGCATAAATAGGGTGCTCCAACACCCCCACCATAGTTACTTTCAGTGGCAAGAGACTCAGAAGGAGCTGTGGTGCACCAGCACCTCTGTGAGCTGTCAGCGTCAGAAGTTGCCATGATTTCAGATGTGTTACATGCTGCCTCTAGCCTTGAACAGTATCCCCCTTCAGTTATCATTAAAGAACAGCAAAGGAAGTTAACACCAAAACACGAATGCTGAGCTCTGATTAGAATCAAGCGAGGCAAGGAAGTGCAGGGTTAAGATTTATACTCAGACCTTAATTAGCTCCATTGTTCTTGAGAAGCCAAGTGTACACAATGAGGAACATTATACTTACATCTCCACAGCTCTTCAGGACCTTAACATAAGACAAACCAGCCTGCTTTTTGTCGGTGGTGCCTTTAAGTAATCGCTAAGGCTGATATTGCACGTTACAAGGTTGTGGATTTGTATGTTTTGGTGAGGTTTTTGGCTTAAAAAAAAGGAGACGTGTCACTTTCAGTAAGTTTAGGCTTCTGCTGTGGCTTGTGCTTAGGGAAAGGTCGTCTCAGATGTAGCAGAGTTGTGCCACCCTCCTCATGGGCAATAATATAAATCTCTGTATAACAGAGTGTTCCTTAGTGGTGCTTTGTTACCCATGTCACAGTTCAAACAAACACAAGCCACTTGACCTAACAGACTGATCCTGGAGCATACAGCAGTGTGAGACCTTGATCTTTCTGCCTAAATATCCTTTCAGAAACATCATCTCCTCTGAAGGTCTCATATTCTCGGCATGTTACCTCCCATTCTCACCTTGAAGAACTGCAAAATGAATGGCCCCCATCCTTCTGGCCCCCAGAGAAGGGTCACAAGGATGATCAGAGGGCTGGAGCATCTCTCCTATGACGACAGACAAAGAGTTGGGACTATTCAGTCTGGAGAAGAGGAGGCTGTGAGGTGACCTTATTGTGGCCTTCCAATATCTGAAGGGGGCCTACAAAAAAGCTGGGGAGGGACTTTTTAGGCTATCAGGGAGTGACAGGACTAGGGGGAAGGGAGCAAAGCTGGAGGTGGAGAGATTCAGACTGGACGTGAGGAGGAAGTTGTTCAGCATGAGAGTGGTGAGAGCCTGGAATGGGTTGTCCAGGGAGGTGGTTGAGGCCCCATCTCTGGAGGTGTTTAAGGCCAGGCTGGATGAGGCTGTGGCCAGCCTGATCTAGGGTAGGGTGTCCCTGCCCATGGCAGGGGAGTTGGAAGTAGATGATCCTTGTGGTCCCTTCCAACCCTGACTGATTCTATGACTCTATGAATGCAAGCCTTTAAATAAGCAGGCACTAGGGAAAGAAAGGTGATCTTTGCCGGGCATTGAGGTGATTCTAGTGCTTGGCTGTTAGCCCGACATTGACACTGTTCTTGCAGAGACATTAACTGTCAAGTTTAACAAGTAAGGTGTTATTTTGTTAGCATTTCAGTTAGTGATTTGTCTTCTAGCTTGTGCTTTGGTTGGGTTATTCCATGTGAAAAGTGCTGCTGGTGAGAAAGTTTGCTGGGAGAGTTTGTGCGTTAAGGTAATCTCTGCTTAACCTGTTGTGCATGCACATCAAATACTTGCACTGCCTCTCCAATGAATATGTGCTCATTCTGTTCCTCCTCTTCTTTGAAAAGGCTCTGGGGACACGAGAATGAGGAAACTCTCAAACTGCAGCTGTGGTTGCTGTCGTTCTACCTTTACTGTATGTCTTCCAGCTTTACCTTTTCTCTCTCTTCCCCCTCCCCCCGCATCTAACCTGCTCAACCTGTTCTAGTTCATCATGCTGGAACCAGCAGGCTGCAGAAATGCCCCATTTCAGGGTCAGCAGGTTTCTTAGTCTTTTTTTTTTCTCCCATCTTTTAAAAACAGAGTATTTGTTACTGGTAGATCATCAGCATTCATGGAAGCTTCTCTAGCTTAAAAACCGAAATTGGCGAGGAGAATCTTGGCATTTGGGCTTAGCAAGGGCCCTTCACTTGGGCTTTGAGCCGTGATGCTTACCTGCGTGATGCACACAGCTTTAGGCAAAGACACGGTCTGCAAAGTGCCAGTGTCACCATACAGCTGGTAAATGGCACCCTGTATGCAAATACTCCTTTCTGCTTCTTGAGGACATCTGCAGACATACCGAGTTCTCTGGGCTGCTCTTTTAGCTGAAGTTTTATACACACTCAGTAGCTTTTTTGCTCTATCCTCAGAATCAGCGATCTGGTGCTTCCTGGTGGGACACAATGATCTTAAAGGTCCTTTCCAACCAAAATGATAGGACACAATTATCTTAAAGATCTTTAAGGACAGTTTGTTTGGTTTTTATCAGGGCCTTCTATGACAGGACAAGGGATGATGGTTTTAAACTAAAAGAAGGAAATTTGTACTAGATAGAAGGAGGACGTTTTTACACTGAGTGGCAAGACACTAGCCCAGGTTTCCCAGAGAGGTGGTAATGTCCCATCCCTGGAAACATTCTGGCTCAGGTTGTTTTGTGCTCTGAGCAACCTGCTCTCATTGCAGACGTCCCTGCTGACTGCAAGGGGGTTGGATTAGATGAACTTTCAAGTTCCCTTTGAACCCAAGCCAGTCTGTGATTCTGTGATTCCAACCTAATTGATTCTGTGATTGTACATTAAAAGATGTCTTGAAACGGAGGAGATGTACAACTTCTGTATGGATCAGTTTTGACATCAGGCTACCTCAGTGTGTTGCCTTCCTTGACAGTTTCAAACCAAGGGTGAAGAGAGTCAGGGCTGTACCAAAATTAACTCACTTAAAGGCAAAAGTTCCCAAACTCCTGTAAAGTAGCACAAGCCACGTGGCGATTTCTGTTTCCAGCTACTGTGCCTGACCAGCCAGGCCTGTTACAAGACGTGAAATCGTCTTAGTGCTTCTCTGCTCAGTGGGAGAATGCTGTGAGCTCACTGCTGCTGAGGAAGGAGGACCTCATGTTCAGGAACAGGCAAGGAGGAAATGGGCAGAGCACGTGAAACCTCATTTGTTAGGATGCCGTCCTCAGTGCTGGGAAAAGTTTGCACAACGTGTGTGTGTGTGTGGTGATAACCTCTCATTTTCTTACTCCTCAAGTTACTTGGTGACTGCTGATACTGGGGTGATGTGGAGGCCCTGCTTTCACAAAGATGTGCTTCTCTTATCCTGTTGCAGCTTCCTTGCTTGCACGTGTGTGTGTGTGTGCTGGGTGGGAGAGATACTCAGCTGTGGCCATCAATTTTTTTCTTCACTGAGCTGTGTGATGCAACAAGTTGCTCTCTGCTGTGTGCTGTCAGGATTGCTCAACAGAGGAGTGTGAGAGGGAGGCAACTGCAGCAGGGCTTTGCCTGTGTCTGAGAAGTAGCTGGAGCTTGTGTTTGCTTGATTGGTAAAGGGATGAGGTTTTGGAGAGGCAGGACATAGCTGAGGTGGTACCTGGATCCTGTGTTTGTTATTAAGGATAAAAGTCCCTTCTTCTAGTATCTTTTCTTTCATTTTTCTCTCTCTCCCCTTTTTTCCCCTGATTGTAAAACTTTAAAGTGCTTTAACTGACCTTATTATCTAACAACACTTGCCTTCAAACATGAAGTTTCCTGAAAGATCAGCAATGAAGTCATTGACTAAGGTTATATATTCTGTGATAATGAAAGGATGTGCCTGGAAACCACAGCTTTCCAAAAGGATGAAAGGAGATAGCAGTTCAGAATATCCCAGGCCAGGTTTTTGGTACACTGTTTAAAACATTTATGTCTAAGCTTAAGGAAGTATCTTTTTTAAATACTGTCTCTTGTGAATAAGTTTCTTACAACTGGGAAGTCTCCTTGGCATTGCTACTTTAGGTCTGCTCTGAGTTTAATACAGGCTGTGGGCAGGCAGTTTGGAGAGATGATACTGGGAAACTCAAACTCCATTTCCCTCCCCTTTTACCCTCTCTTATGTGAGACTTGATGCAAACTGCCAATGAGAGCTTTATTCTGCTGTCCTCTGGGAAGCTTTGCTTTGGAGGCATGGTTTGAATCACTTTCCTGTCACAATATCATCAGGCAAATATTTGTCTCTTTTTTTTTCCTTTGAGGTGTTCTGACAATGCTGCTGGTAGGGAAGAGGAGTAACTTCGAGCCAAGCTGGAAATGCAGTTGTATCAATCTAAGCCTGTTTCAACTTGCTGTTTCTGCCTAGCAAGTAGTTGCTTAAATGCGAATACAGCATAATTATTCTGAAATGGTCCCCCTCACACTTTGGAGTTGTAGATTAGTATCTTCTCTCTCAGTCATTCTTACAACTTGCCCTTTCTCACAGCAAAGCTTTTTTTTCTCTAGGATGAAAATACAAAATGCTCCGTGTGGGGTGTGTGTTTATTGTAAACTTTAGGTATCACACCTTGGGAGCTGCCACTTTGCAGACTGGCCTGATAGTGCTGTAGTACTGATAGTACTGGAAAGGGATTTCTGATCTCTTTCTTGAATGTCAGCCTAGGTGGCTCTTGCAACCCAGCTCACCTTCGAGGATCTGTTCATGTCATCCTAATGAGATTCTCTACTCTATTTTGGCTTTGCTGGGAGAGCCTTGTTGAGCAGGGAGATATCATGGCAGCCCATGCTGAATGTAGAGAGATGCTCATGGCATGTCTGAGCAGCTGCAGTTCCCAGGCGGGCTGCTTCACCCACATGCCACCACACGCTGCTACGTCAGGAGGCTGGACAGGGTCCTCTTAGCCCCCGATAGAGTTAATGAGCGATGCAGCTGTGCTGGCAAGATTGCAAAGCCTGAGTGCTGCCCTGGGGGATCTCCTGCTGTGCCTAGTTGCAGGCTTGCAACTGAAGTGTAAAGCTCATTGTGAAGCTTTAGAGTGCAAGCGCTGTGAGGAGCAGCTGAGGGAACTGGGGGTTGTAAACATTGGAGGAAAGGAGGCTGAGCGGAGACCTTCTGCCTCATGCCTCACTACAGCTCCCTGAAAGGAGGTTGTAGCCAGGTCGGGGTCTGTCTCTTGTCCCTAGCAGCCAGTCACAGGACAAGAGGAAGTGGCCTCAAGTCATACCAAGGAAGGCTTAGACTGGACATCAGAAAAAAAATCTTACCACAGTCTTGTCAAGTCTTGGAACAGACTATCAGGGGAGGGGAGGAGGGGTTTAAAAGCCAGGTAGATGTCGTGCTGATGTACATGTTTTAGCATCAGACTTGGTAGTGTCAGCTTGGTGGTTGGACCTAATGATTTTAAAGTTCTAGATGATTCTGTGATTATTTTCTGTGATAAAACAAGTTGCTGCTCCCCAGTCTGATGCTTCCTGGGACCTGTTCACCCCAGCCTGCTCTTCCACTGCATGTGTTGCAACTGCTTTCTACCAGCACAGGCATGGAGTGTTCAATACTGGTTACCACTAGACTGTTCGGTGGTACTTGGAATCTGTTTGGAGATTGCTCCACAGTCGTAAGAGGGTGTTTCCAGAACACTGGGGTTTTGGTATTCGAATGTCTCTTGATTTGCTGTGAAGTGTGTCTGCATGTCTGATGGCTTTTGGGGCTGCTTTGGAATTTTTTTGAGGATACAAATAGCTAACAAGCTGAGAAGCTGAGACAAAAATCAGAAGCTGGTCCAAGTACTTATAATATCTGAAGTCCAAATTACCTGCATCTTTCTGGTTCTTGTGATTATAGCTGGCAAGGGTTGGGTGTATTGCTCACTTTAAGTGGGTTATGTTGGTAATTAGCACTGGAAATACATTGTCAATGCAGATTCTCTACATGATCTAACAAACAAACAACTGACTAAAGTCTTTAACCCAAGGATATAATCTTGCTGCACTTTTGACTTAAGTTCCAGTCATATTCATGAGACTGTTAAGGATCAGCAGCAGTTTATTAAGTGATTGCTCCTAAAAATGCTGCAGCTTCACTTTGTGTTTGTTTAGGATTTACTTCGCACATCAAATGGTGGAAGCTTTGAAGAGGAGCTCCCCAAGTTCTGCATTTCTAGACAATTTGAGCAGAGTGACATCAAACCAGTGACAAAGATGCCATGACTTGGCTCTGAAAAGAGAAGTTATGTCACCTTGAAGGCTGTCTTCTGTTCTGTGAGACACTTAGCATTGTGGGGCCTGAGGAATGTCATGGTCCAAATTTCAACCTGTTTTGGATGCACCCTGAACTCTCAGTAGTTCTGTATGGTGGCACAAAGTGGGAGCTTAGACAAAGCAGACTTTTTGTTTGTTTGTTTTAAGCAGATGTGTTTGGTGATGATCTGAATGACAGAGATGGTTTACTGTAAATGACTGAAAATGTGGTGTGTTTTTTTTTTTAATTCTTGGGGGATTATTTCCTGTTGTTTGAAGGTAGCAATATAAAAGAAAGATCTCAGGGGATAAAACAGTGGGAGAGGTAAAGTTATTGTGATTGTCCTTAGGGCCATCTGACCAGCCCAGTCCTTATCAGCAGAGTATCTTGGTGAGCTTAAGTAACTATATGGGAGAAGGGGGGGTGGGAGGGATTGGGGAAACAAACAAAAAAAGGTATCTTTTAAGTAAAGTTGAGTTTGATCCAAATGGATGTGTGGCACCTTTGTCTAGATGTCATCAGCTGTATGAGGATCGTCCCCTAGTTTTTTATACCAGCCTGCTCAGAAATCACAGAGGAGATGAGCAGCCATGTGCTGTATGGCAGAGTATAGAGTACACCTAGTGGTAAAGTGGGGAAACTTGGAATAATATGTGGGATATGAAGCAAGAACTGAACTTAATACTGTCAGATGATCTCTCTGGGCTGATAATGCCCGGATTCATTGGCCTCCCCACTATGTTTCCACAGGCATGGAGATGTGAGGGAGGAGGAGAGTGTTTATACATGCACTGGATCCTGCACTCGTGAATTAATCTTGATTTAGATGCTGGGACTTTCCCAACCAGGCCTCACTAAACTGTTTGCTGCTCCCCCTCTGGACATACTGCTCCTTCTAATCAGACCTACCTGGCTTCAACCTCTCTTGACTCAAGGCCAGCAGTGCTTGTGCTGCCATGGTTAGAAGGGAGAGGCTTAACCCTGGACCCTGCTCAGAGGCTGCAGATATACCCTTTTTTCCATACCTCCCTTTTGCCCCAGCTTCCGAGCCAGGTAGGTTCTTTGGCTTCAGGATATGGAGCACATCAGCAGCTGCAAAAATCTGGGGTGCAGCTCCAGTGTGGTTTTTTCCCCCAGAGTTAAGAGGTGAGGGATTCCCACACATGCTGAAGGTTGACACTTCCTCTCCAAGAACCGAAGCAGTGCTGATCAGGTTATCTGCATGCAAAGCAGGAGCTCCTGGTTTTGTTCTTAATTCAGTGAGACTTGGAGCTGGGAGCAGCTGCATCTTGCAGTTGCCTCTTTCAGGTTGCTTTGACTCCTTGTTCTAGCCTTGAGCCAGCCAGTCAAAACCTGCCCACGTTCTGGTTTTGGCATTGAATCTGGAGGCTGCTGTGTTTCAAGACCTCCAGAAAGCTTATATGATCAACATGCAAATCCTCTTGACATTAAGAAAATACAGCAGGTCTTTTCGAGGTGCAGGAAAGACTGGGATGTGACCAGCAGGGGCTTTGTGTCACTTCAGGAGGACACATGCCCTTCTTCCCCCACACCCCCCCTCAGTGAGTCACTTCCCTTAGGCACTGATCCAAAAAGGAGTAAGGCGCTTCAGTTCTGCAGTTGTTTATTGTTACAGAAGTCTCTCCTTTAAGGAAAAGGAGCAGAGTTTTCCCTTGCCGCTGTGCTGGTGGAATAGTCACCTTTCCACCCTGCTGAAATCATGCTCTGATGCCAGAACTGGGGCTGAAAACTTTTTTGCCCTTTTAAAAAAAGGGGTGTGGGGAGGAAAGGAAAGAAGCTGGGGGAATTCTTGAGCAGTATCGTCTTAGTCATCCCATTCAAATGACAGCTAGAGGGAGAGGAAAGCTGTGGCTGAAGAGGGGAAGTGGAAGGTGATTTTCACGGCGAGGATGGAATGAATGGCAGTCAGGCACTTGAAAAAATGTGCTTTTGTGAAGAGGGCTGGCCAGCAGAGGCGTAGCGCACTTGGATCCTCTTGGCTCACCTGTGAAATTCCTTCTGCGAGGGGGAGGGAAGAAATTATGGGGAGGGCTTTTTCACCTACAGCCGTGCTGTGAAAAGCAGAGCATGTAGCAAGTTTGCTGCATTTTTTGCATAGCAGTTCTTAAGTGCTAAGAGTTCAGTTCAGAGGTGGCTCAGACCTTGGTTGGAAAAAAATCATTTCCTCTTCCCATTTTTCAGCAGTAGTCTTTGCCAGTTCCTCCACCACTTTCTCTGAGATGTTAATCAGGGCTATCTAGCACTTAGTGCAGGGAATCCTCCCTAGTATTAAGCTAAAATTTTTATCTCCTTCCTTTCATCTTTTGTATCATGGTTGCATTTCAGTGTTCCACCCTCAATACTGTCCAAGTGTCTGTGTCCTTGCAGGCGTGCTGGGGAGATCAGTAACCACTATATGAAGTGCAGGGTTCAGGGTGCTCTGCACCTTCCCAAGCTTGACTGCTCTTCTTGGGCAGCTCTCTAGGGTGGTTCAGAGCCACAGTTCATTGATTTAAATTTTAAAAGTTCATCTGCTGTGGGTGAAACATCCACTTCTGGCTCTCTTCTGAGCTGCTCTAGTGATCACTTCAGAGCTTCTATCACATGGTACTGTAACCTACATGAGTGGCTGAAGATGTTCTGTGCATGTCCTCATTTTGCCCTGTTTTTTATGGTGCTGCATTCTAACTTAGTGTTGAGTGTTTATTTTTTGGAACTGATGAACATCATACCATTTTCCTTTGTCACTGTAAGATGCTGAAAGCCAGGCTGACTTACGAGCCTGGCTTTTGTATTCCAAGTATGCCAGTGTTGTCAGGCCAAAATATGTTGTTATAGTCACAATGGGAAAATAACTTCTAAGCACAGCTCTGTTCCTGTTCTCCTTGTATCTTGGCAGGCTAAACAGTGAGCTCCAGCGTTTTCAGCCTTACATGTAAGATCTAATCAAGGCAAACTCTTCTAAAGGAGGATAACTCAACACAAATATTTCCCCCCTTCCCTTAATTATAATTAGGAAACTTTTAAAGTAAAAGAAGCCTTGGTGAAGGAATTGTTTAACTTTGAAAGAGAGGTTGTGGATGTGGATGTGCCTTGGCATCTGCTGCAGTTCAACCCAAACTGGGTGATAAATGTTTTCACGAAGCAGGATAACATCCATGCTGCAGAGTAAGAGATGAAGATTGTCTCTCCTTTGTACTGCTCAGCTTTATCTTCTTGCTTATCTCGGGCTGTAGCTTTAGTAATCTTTTTTCCTCTCCACCCTTGACTTGATGTAGTGAAACTTGCTCAACCTGCCAAGGAAACAAACCTGCTGACTGTGATGTGGACAGGTTTCGACTCTCCTTGAGAACTCTGGAACCTGCTGCTTTGGTTTTGGATTTTTCTTTTTCCCTTAATGATGGTATGCAGAGAGTGATCACAGCAGCTCTGATGTTTGACCTACACAGTAGAAGTCAAAGGTGCAGTCAGGGTGTCTTCCTGTTTATAGCTCAATAGCTTGAGCTGCTTCCTTTCAAACAAGCAAAACTAAAACACGAAGGGATTACCACATTCCCTGCTGTGGGTATGGATTCTGCTGTCACTTTTAGGGCATGGCACAAGCCTCTCTTGCAGGAAGGAGAACTGCACGCTGGGGACAGCTGATGATTTTGACATTAGATGCAGCAAAGTCCCCATCACTGTGGTGTAGCACCCACATTAGCAAGGTCTGCATACAGAATTAGCACTTAGAATCATAGAATGGTTTTGGTTGGAGGAGACCGTTAAAGGTCATCTAGTCCAAGCGCCTGTAGTCAGCAGAAACATCTGCAAGTGGAGCAGGTTGCTCAGAACCTTGTCCAACCTGACCTGGAATGTTTGCAGGGATGGGGCATCTACCACCTCTCTGGGCAATCTGGGCCAGTGTTTCACCACCCTCAGTGTAAAAATATCCTTATATCTATCTAGTTGAATCTCCTTTCAGTTTCAGACCATCATCCCTTTTCTTGTACAAGAGGCCCTGTTTAAAGTCTGTTCCCATCATTCTGACTGGCCCCTTTAAATACTGAAAGGCTACAAGAATGTCTTCCTCAGTGCTTTCTCTTCTCCAGGCTGAACCACCCCACTCCCATGTCCTGTCCTGCTGAATCCAACTCCTGAATCCAGTTCCCATCTGATACTGAGTCCATTCTGGCACTTCCCCAATGCCTGCCTCCAGCATCAGTGGTGACAGTGACGACACTGCCATCAGGGGGCTGGGTTTGATGTTGGTTTTGTATATATTTGCATCCATTTTATTGTTGTTATTTCCACTCAAGATGATGTAGTTTTCCTTCCCAGCCCATCAGTCTCTCTGCCAGGGAAAGGGGTTGGTAGAGAGTGTCTGTCCCTTGTCTAGTGGCCAGCCCAGCCCTGTCCATTGACATCTAGGCTACATTTGGCCTCCCGGGGTACAAGCACACGCTGCACTATGTTGCATTGCAAAGGCAACAGGGCTACGCTGGGGCTTGCAGGAGCTGGTGTGTTTGCATGAGTCAGGTCATGCCATGCAGAGGTGCCACGTTGGACTGGAGGTCTCGACTGGTTCTCGTGTTGGTATTCTGTGGATGTGCCCTCTGAAGTAGGAGCAGCTCCTTCAAGGCAGGCAGAGTTCAGCAGGTGGTTAAACAGCACAAAGAAGGAAGGTAGCCCTAGGGGAAGGTGTTTTGCATAGGTAGCTACAAAGTGGGAGTTCTGCATGCTTGTTACTGGCAGAAAAGAGGCTTTGAAAGAAAATAGGGACAGAGAGTCCCATGCTTAATGCAGAGCAGATTCTTTTGTTATGCGTTTCTTTGTTCTCTGGGTGAATGTGCTTTAGCTTGGCTATCTCTGCTCTCTAGCTAGCTGAAAAGTGACTGGCCAAGTCACCTTAGCTGTGCATCAGCCGGAAGGTTAAGCAATGCAGGATGTGTCTGGGGGGAAACATAGACACATAGACGAGCACATGCAAAAACCTCTGTCTCACTTTCAAGCGCTCATCGAAATTGAAAAACAGTCTGTACCAAAAAGAGAAAAAACAAACCACCTTCCACATTTTTGCTTTGCTTGTGCTATCTGAATACTACATTTTGTTGTTCCCAGATGCTTTTAGAGTTTTATCTTCAACCACTGTGGACAGAAACTCTTTGAACAAGTAACAGGTTTCTTCTCACGTGGATACAGGCAGCTGCTTCTCCTGTTGTTGCTGTATCACCTGTAATAAGCTCTAGCTGTCAGGAGAAGGTAGATCAGTTCCATAAGATGTAAAAAAAAAGACTTAAAGAAAATGAGTCAGTAAAGTACCTGTAGATACCTCCTATGTAGATTTGGTGAGGCCATGTAGCACTAGATTCAGTCAGTTTTGTGCCCATGGTATCAGGGCTACCAAGAGGGCAAGGCAGGGAACCCCAACTTCTCCCTGAGTCTTGGAGAGAGCCAAACTCACAGAACTTCAATCTTACTTCTGCTCCCAGTTGAGTGAACAACAGGGAAAGAAATCAAATTCAGCAACATGTCTGTGATGCTCTGCCCAGTCTCCTGGGCACATCTGCATGCAGGTACTCTCTCCTCCCTGAATCTCCCACGGTGTGACTAACTGGTGGACAAACTGCGCCTCCACCGCTGTTGTGAGTGTTACTGAGGGGCTGGAGAAGTTGTGTTTCACTCATGTGGACCTGGTCCTCCAGGCAGCCCTGCTGAGTGTTGAAAGCGGGCGGTGTCTGAGCAGCCATTTTAATCTCACGTAGCTTCTGCTACGTGTGGTTCTTCTGGCTTGAGACTGCTCCTGCACTACACCCTCAGAAGCCTGGCTGTAGTTGGAGATGGTAATTTAGATGCCTTTAGGGTTTTTTTTTTCTTATAAGATTCAGAGATTGTGAAAGGCAACATTAAAAAAAGTGCTGTGTGAGAAGACAGGACTCCCAGCAGCTCCACTGGAGTCTGCCCATGGATCACTTTGGTCCAGTGTGTTATCTGCAAGCATCATGCCCTTGGCATCCAAAACTGAAATGGGTTTGATGTCATAACACCCAAGCAGTTATGAGGACATACAAGACTCATGTAGGTTACAACATTCTGGCATGTATGAACACGAGATAGTGTGCGTGCAGGTTAAATGGCATGGAGCTGTGGGTGTGACTTCTGCAGCATGTGCCAAGATGCCATTAACATGGTCTCCTTTGTGCTGCTTTTAAGTCAGTCAGATGGACAAAGGGCAGCTGTCTCCTTTGCTTTTAGGTAGTAGAAGCAGACATTATCTTTGCATGTAGGAGCATAAGTTTGATGTTTTTCAACAGCACAGTAAGTGTGAAGTGAGGCTTAAGGCCCTTCAAAAGAGAAATTTTGCAATCTGAGCTTTGAGTGTTCAGAAGCAGCAAGACAGGAGCAGCAGCTTACATCTGGAACTAGCCAAGTGTCTTCCTCAGTTTGCAAACCCCAAAAAGCAGACAGGGCAGATAGAGAGATACTTGTGAGATTGCTTCCTGAGCTGTTCTGTCCTTTTCCAGTGCCGTTGTGACACAAAATGGTTGTTCTCTTGAGGAAGCATGTTTGTGAATGTGCTTTGGCAATGAGGAGTTCTGCAGGTCATGCCTGCTCTAGTTTAACAGTGTGACCAGATAGATTTTGGCTTCAGAGTTGAAGTTCAGTATTGGGACGCATCATAGAATCAGTCAGGGTTGGAAGGGAGCACAAGGATCATCTAGTTCCAACCTCCCTGCCATGGGCAGGGACACCCTAGCCTAGATCAGGCTGGCCAGAACCCCATCCAGCCTGGCCTTAAACACCTCCAGGCATGGGGCCTCAACCACCTCCCTGGGCAACCCATTCCAGGCTCTCACCACTCACGCTGAAAAACTTCCTCCTCATGTCCAGCCTGAACCTACCCATCTCCAGCTTTGCTCCGTTCCCTCTGGTCCTGTCACTCCCTGATATCCTGAAAAGTCCCTCCCCAGCATCAGTGTTAAGGATGAGAAAGGGGATCTTATCAATGAATATCTAAACAGCAGGGTTCAAGAGGATGAGGCCAGACTCTTTTAATTTGTGTGCAGTAATGGGCACAAACTGGAACAGAGGAGGTTCCACCTCAACATGAAGAAAACATTCTTGGCTGTGAAGGTGCTGGAGCACTGGACCAGGCTGCCCAGAGAGGTTGTGGAATCTCCTTCTCTAGAGAGATTCCAGACCCACCTGAACATTGCAATCCCGGGCAGCCTGCTCTGGGTGATTAGCAGGGAGGTTGGACTAGATGATGTTCAAAGGTCCCTTCCAACTGCACTGCACTGTGATTCTGTGGAACAAATGCATTTCAGAAGTGTTACTCTGACATTAGCAAATACAAATCCATGTGCAGTACCACCTAACTATGGGAGAGGCAATTGCAGATGGGATGTTTGTTTTGCATGGAAAGAAGTGGATGTTAAGCTGCAGCCTTTTTACTTAACTAGACAGCCACAAGTTGGGGTTGTTCAGCTTGGAGAAGAGAAGGTTCTGGGGAAGACGTTCTTGTAGCTTTTCAGACTGAAAGGGGCTGGTAAGAAAGATGGGAACAGACTTTTTAGTAGGGCC
This sequence comes from Tricholaema leucomelas, assembly GCA_013400475.1. Classification (NCBI taxonomy): domain Eukaryota; kingdom Metazoa; phylum Chordata; class Aves; order Piciformes; family Lybiidae; genus Tricholaema lacrymosa; species Tricholaema leucomelas. The sequence continues at coordinate 224,067 of WAAF01000667.1, forward strand.
TGTTGTGACAGGACAAAGGGTGATGGTTTGAAACTAAAAGGGAGATTCAGGATAGATGTGAGGAAAAAAAAAGTATGCTGAAGGTGGTGAAACACTGGCTCAGATTGCCCAGAGAGGTGGTACATGCCTCATCTCTTCAGACCTTCCAAGTCAGGTTGAACGATGTTCCAAGCAACCTCTTCCAGTTGCAGATGTTCCTGCTGACTACAGGGGATTGGACTAGATGACCTTTAAAGGTCTCTTCCAACTCAAACCATTCCATGATTTTATGATAAGACTGAGAGGCCAGGCATTTATGTTACTGGAAGAGAGGAAGTTTGAGGGGAGACCTTCTAGCTCTCTACAACTCCCTGAAAGGAAATTGAAGTCAGGTGGAGGTTGGTCTGCTCTCCAAGTAATGAGTAATAGGACAAGGGGAAAACAGCCTTGGTTTGTGCCAGGGTAAGTTTTGATGGGACATTGGGAACAATTTCTTCCCCAAAATGTTGTCGGTCACTGGAAGTGGTGAAGTCCCCATGGGTTTGACAGCTATGTAGACGTGGTGCTGAGGGGCATGGGTTAGTGGTGTGGGACTTGATGATGTTAAAGGTGTCTTCCAGCCAAAACCAGTCTACAATTCTGTGAGAAGCAAACCCTAGAAATGATGTTGATGTTAAAATGTTTGCAGACATTCTGATTTGCCTTCTGACAGTGTCTTCTTCCCCCTTCTGCTCAGGCACATGAAGATTCACGAGAAGGATCCAAACAGCACTGCGAGCACAACTCCCCCGTCCCCGCTGAAGCGCAGGCGATTGTCTTCGAAACGGAAATTCAGTCATGATGCTGAGATGGACAGAGAGGAAAGGACACCTGCAAAAAAGGTTCTTTAAGGGGCAGAAAGTGGGATACGTTCCTGGCTACCTCTTAAACTGTCAGCTGTTTTGCTCAGGCAGTCAGCATGGAGATGTGAAGATGTGGTTCTGTTACAGACCTGTGTACCAGGCCATGTTTTCCCTCTGTAGCCAACACTGATGACTGAGATAGAAAATTAATTTCTCCCACATTAAAAAATCATTTCTAACTTCTCAGATGAAAGAATGATTGTCTTTTTTTTTTTTTTGTACTTTATTGTTTAAATCTGGGTTTGCTTTGGATTTATATGATGAGATAATTGATGTTGGATGACAGGATGATGAACTGTTCTTTTGCTACTGCAGCTGTTTTTTCCTCAGAAAGATCTCTCTTACAGCAGAGTGATTTTTACTTTTAAGATAATAGTGTTTACTTCAAAAGCAGCAGCAGCTCAAGTCTGCTTTTGTCTTGATGTGGAGAGAAAAGAATAAAATCTCTAGTACATCTCTCTTTCACAGGAGCATAATCCTGTGTTATTTGAGTTGCAGGAGCAACAAGAAGATATTTATTTGAGGGTTAGACATTTCCATTAGGGTTTTATTTAGGACATATTTGAGTGCATTTCAGTCATTTATACAAAATACATGGTGCCTGCCAGACTGAACTCGACCCTTTCCATATCTCATCTCCCAGTGCAAGGTAGCAGCAGTTCCATTGAGCTCTGTATCCCTCGTTTGGTGCATGCTTTTCTCCCTGTAATCAGAAGAGGCCTGTAGAAAACACGTGGAAGTTCATTGCTTTGCCCTGGACCACTTGAGTTAGCAGTTGGCAGTATCTCAGTGGCATAAATAATTTAGGCTGACAGCTCGTCTGGCTTTCTGAAAGGGGAGGAATGCTTGTTCAGTGGTAGTAGATAAACATATGGGTCTATGAGTTGTTCAGATGGCAGTTTCTCATTAGAGCTGTTGCATACGTGACTTCACTACACACTTTATCTCCTGCTGAGCCTCCTTTGCTGTCGTGCCTGCTCTCACTCACAGAGAGGCTCTGTCACATACCCTTCTCTCATTTCTCTCTGAAATGAATCATTTCTGGTCTCCTGCAGCAAAGTTACAAATGGAACACACTATATCTTTGCCAGAGGGGCTTCATTTGGATTGTTTGGTTTGTTGCTTAAAACTTGATCTAGTGAGGTCTTTTTCCCCCTCTCTCTGTAGGTTGTTGAAGATGGTCACTCCGGTGAAGGGGATAAGAGGGCTGAGGAGGAAGTTTATCATTGTCCAGTGTGTTTCAAAGAATTTTTTTGCAAGTATGGGCTGGAGTCCCACATGGAGACACATCCAGATAATTCACTGAGGTAAGAAGTAGTCCCCAGAGTGTTTCTAGTCATGACATAGCCTGAGGGGGCCTGCTGGAGAGGGGAAGGAGCCACTCATCTCCCTGCACTCTAATTACTTGGTGATTTTGAACAGGTTTTTAAATGTTTCTACCTCATCTTGTGTCACCAGGGTGCTCTAAGGCTTAATTGTATTCTTTTTGCTTCTCTTCTTTTTCTTTTTCTTTTTTTTTTCCAAATAGAGGAAATCTGCCTAGTTAATAGCTGGGAATCTTTATAGAGGACATTATAATCAACTCAAAAAGATCAAAGCCATCATTGTTGTTACATAAAACTGTAAAATGTCAACATTATAGTTAGTAAGTTAAACATGCTTAAAATGTGAAGCAAAACTTGAGTATTCTGGTACAACCTACAAGGTGATTCTGCCTGGGGAGAAGGCAGCTGGGAGTAAAGGTTTTGTCTGTTGTGGGAGTGAATGAAGGTAGATGAGCTTCTTCCATAAAATGTCTTGTGCTTTTCTGGCTGTTGAGGTTGGGGAATAGTTTGGATTTGGGCATAAATCAGCTTCTCTAAATAGGGCAAAATTAGTTATTAATTCTTTGGCTAGGTACTTGAGCAATGTGTTTTGGTTCAGCTCATTGCCCCTTAGACTCCTGATACTCTTACATTCCTGGTGTTTAGTGTAGAAAAATGTAGAGCCATGTGTTCTACAAAGAGTTGAAGATCTAAGAAGATACTCCAGGTCCAATTTAAACATGTAGAGAAGGTGGTTGTCCTCTTGCAGAAGCTTTGACAGTGTTTTAAGTTTATATTGGGCTGTTGATCTCTAATGATCTTTTTGGAAGGGTGCAGAATTCAGCATTGAAAGTGTCAGCACTTTCACTTGAATGCAGCTTCTTAGCAGAATGGCATGGAGCACAGTTATCCCATTCTGTTAAATTGGTAAAATTTAAGGAAATTAATCCCATCTTCTCAAATCAGAAGACCTCACTAAATGCAAGCAAACACATTTTAAAGGCTCTGTAAGTGCTGTAATTACTGGGGAAAGGATTTGGGAAGCTCGCTGTTAAACGCGGTCCAGCAAGTAGTGGTTAATTAGTTGGAGTTCACTGTTTGTTAAGTAAATTAAGTACATTTGCATCCTGTGGCAAAAATGAAGTAGTTGCTCTCTGGTAAGAGTTCTGCAACCCCCAAAAAGGGAGTCTGAGAAAATTTTGCCATGAACTTTATAGAATGTGGGCAAGCTTATCCTGGCGTTAGCATCATGGAATCATTTAGACTGGAAAAGACCTTTGAGATGATTTGAGTCCAACCATAAACTCAGCATGGCCAGGTCACTACGAAGCCATGTCCCTCAGCACCACATATACATGGCTTTTGAATCACTCCAGGGATGAGGACTCCACCACCTCCCTGGGAAGCCTGTTCCAGGGCTTAACAAGTTTTCTGGGGAAGAAATTTTTCCTACTATCTAACCTAAACCTCCCCTGGACAACTTCAGGCTGTTTCCTTTCATCCTGTCCCATGCTACTTGGGAGAACCAATCAATGCCCATTTGGCTCCAGCCTCTATTCAGGTAGTTGTAGAGAACAGTCCAGCACCTCAGTGTCCTTCCTGTAGCGAGGGACCCGCAATTCAGCACAGTATTTGAGATGCAGCCTCGCCAGTGCTGGATACAGGAGAATGATTGCTGCCCTAATCCTGCTGGCCAGGATGCTGTTGGCCTTCTTGGCCACCTGGGCCTACACTGGCTCACATTCAGCCATCTATCAACACCCCCAGGTTCTTTTCTTCTGGATAGATGTCCAGCTACTCTTCCCCAGGTCCAAAGCACTGGAGGAGGTTGTTGCCTCTTTTTAAAGCTTCTGTGAAAATATGACCTCTTCGCAAATTTCTATGCCATGGACATGATTGGAGAGGTGGATTCTCTTTCTCTGAGTGATGGAGAAAGGATGACAGAGTAGGTACCCTTCTAGTGTGGCAGCATTGCAGTCCACTTTGACAAAGCTGGAAGACATATTGGCCATGCAAACATCCTGTTCCAGTCCATGCAGCTCCTTCTCTAGGATTAGGAGACTCATTGCTGGTAATATCCTCCTGAAGTGGATTTTACTGCTCTTGATTGTGCTGAGCAACAAAACCTAAAATGTGTCCTTAAATCAAAGCCATGATTGTCAAGCTCCAGGGGCATGACTTAAGGGTGGTGCTGGGATGCTGGTCTTCATGGACTTGTCTAGACGATGGTAAGAGGGTTGTGGTCAAACGCTTGCTCCACACATCAGTGGAGATAAGACAGGAAAAGGAAGCTGTGGTTCTCCCTGGCCCGCTAATAAATGCAGCCTGTCCCGGATACCTGGTTTAAAACACATATTTTTATCCCCATCTAAAAAAGTCAAATGACACTGTCTGCTTGTCCTAACCTGGCAGAAAATCCTCTGGTAAGCAGAACAGGCTGGACTGCTTTTATCCCAAAGGAAATGCGTTAAAATCCTTGGCAGACAGTGGCTGTAATCCCTTGGTTCCCAGGGTTCTGCAAAACTGTAGGATTGAACAGGGTACACTTGACTGTGGTGCTGAGTTCATGTGGTTGAAATGGTTCCTCTTGGTAAGGCTTAGGGATGGGGCTTTGAGTGAAAAAGATGAAGAATATTTTTTCAGGAGGCACGTGTGAATGAGTGTGTGCATGGCAGGGGAGCATACTGCAAAGTGCTAGAAAACATTCATCAAGTCCTGGTGTTTCCCTATCAGAGAAGACAAGGAGGAAGAACTCTCCTTACAGTTCAAACAGAGAAGTGTAGCATCCGTGTTAGGACCAAAGGGCAGGGAGCAGAACACCCTCAGTCTCTTTTTATTGCCAGTATTGTAAAAGTAGACTCACTTGATCAGGGCTTCCTGTGAGGTGGGTGTTCTGTTGTGCATCCCAGAGCCAGATGTTCTGGGTCTGGCAGTTGCTTTGGAGGTTTAGGTAGCCCTGCACAGACTGTTTTGTCACGACTAAAAATAACGATGCTCTGTCTGCCAAGCCATATCTTTCTTGACCTTTGAAGGTCTAACATCCCTGCAGTCAGCAGTGACATCTGCAACTAGAGAAGGTTGCTCAGAGCCCCAGAACCTGACCTGCAAAGTTTACAGCTATGGGGCATCCACCACCTCTCTGGGCAACCTGGGCCAGTGTCTCACCAGCCTCGGTGTGAAACCTTTCTTCCTTAGACCTAGTCTAGATCTCCTGTCTCTCATTTTAAAACCATCACCCCTTTTCCTGTTACAGCAGATCCTGCTACAAAATCTGTCCCCATCTTTCTTTTTTGCCCCTTTAAGTACTGAAAGGCCCCAGTAAGGTCTCCCTGAAGCCTTCTGCTTTCCTGGCTGAACAACCCCAACTCTCCCAGCTTGTCCTCACAACAGAGGAATTCCAAACCTCAGGTAATTTTTGTAGCTTTCTCTGGCCCTGCTCCACATGCCCCATCTGTGCTGAGGACTCCAGAGGTGGACTTGAAAACTACAAGCAGGGTCTCAGCAGAACAGAGCAGAGGAGCAAAGTCCCCTTCTTCGACCTGCCAACCATGCTGTTGGGGATGCAGCCCAGGACACAGTTGGCTTCTGGGCTGTGAGTGCATGTTACTGGTTCGTGTCCAGCCTTTCACCCACGAGTACCACCAAGTCCTTCTGTACAGGCTTCTCTCCATCCCTTCACACCCCAGCCTGGACTGATATTGAGGGTTGCCCATACCAATGTGCAGGAACTTGCACTTGGCCTTGTTGAACCTCATGAGGTTCACATGGTCCCGATTCTCCAGCTTGCTCAGGTCCCTCTGGGTGGCATCCCCAGCAGCAGCAAAGTGCTGGGGTGGGCAACAGCTTCTTGGTTTCTTTGTGGTTCTTTAATCCTGCCTTTGTCATGCTGTTGTGTAAATACAGACTCTTGCCCCTGGTTTGTCTGCCCTTGACCTCCCTCTGCTAAGAAAAGGTAAGGCTGTCTTGCAGCCCTGGGATCAGTGTGTGAGCAGCTAATTTACAGGGTGGGCCATACTCTTCCAGCTGCTGTCAAATGAACAACTTGAAATGGAAGGGTTAGCTGTTCAAAGTCAGATGAAAAGACATACAGCTTTGTCTTCCCCGGCGCTGCTTTTTTCATGTAAAGCCCCGAGGAGGAGGGATCACCTCATTGTTTACTCGGAGCAGAACAAACAATACTTAATCCCCTGATTGTGTGAGAGGAGCTCCCGCATGGGCAAAGTATCTCTTGATTATGTAAAATCCCAAATCATGCATCTTTGTCTCCTAATTACGGTAAGAACTGCCCTGCTCTTGGGAGCTATAATAGAGCCTTTTGTCTTGCTGACAATGGGCTGTGCCACTGCATCTCCTCTGTAGCATTACCCCTCCCCTCCCCCCCGGTCAATCTCTGTCCTTTTGAAGCTCTGGGACCTGTCCCCTAATTAGTGCAGTGAGCTGGTCAACCCAGGGAGGTTGTCTGCAGTCCCCTTTAGCAGTGGGGGGTGGCCCAGGGGTGCTTTGTGACCCCCTTGGCCTCTCTACCTGGATTGTTTGAAGAGAAGGGCAGTTTCCCTGCAGCTGGGGCCTCAGGACACCATTTATTTTGGTGGATTTGTATCTGATCGTTGATTTAATTAGCAGAGAGATTAAATGCTGGCTGGGAAGCTAAGAAACTTCCCCGAGAACTGGAGCTTCTCTGGAAGCTTTGGTGGCAGAGGGTTGCTGTCAAATACAGGATGTGCTTGTAAAGGTCGCCTGACAGACAGCCTGAAACAGCATCAACAGCACAAGCAAAGATGTGAGAATTTCCTCTGGAAAGTCTCTTGAGGCTCTTTGTAGCACCTCTCCTGTGAAAACAGGCTGAGAGAGTTGGAGTCGTGCAGCCTGGAGAATGAAAGCCTCAAGGATACCTTAGAGCAGACTTCTAGCATTTGAAGAGAGCCTACACAATAGCTGGAGAGGGACTTTGTGAAAAGACATGGGTGAGGGGCAGTGGCTTCAGTCTGGAAGAGCCTCGACTTAGGTTAGACATTAGGAAGAAATTATTCCCCTCAAGGATGGTGAGGTACTAGAACATGTTGCCAAGAGAAGTTGCGGAGTCTCCAAGCCCAGAATTGTTTAAAGCAAGGTTGTATGGGGCCTTGAGCAACCTGGTCTAGTAAGAGGTGTCCCTGCCCATGACAGGAAGGTTTGGAACTAGAAGATCTGTAAGGTCCCTTCCAAACCAAACCGTTCTGTGATTCTCTGCCAGGATGTTTTTTACAACACCCTCACTAGCAACAGCTTAGTTTTAAATTCCTCACAGCAGCAAGGAAACATTTACACTGCCTCTCATCCCTGTGCATCTTCCCGAGGAGAGGAGGAGGGAGGTGGTGATAGTGTTGTGGTTACCTCCTTTCTTAGACATGAGTTTCAACAGCAGTTCTCAGCAAGGATAGTCATGCAGTCTGAATATGGTAGAAGCCTGCATCATAATGGGTGTTACGGTAGCTTTATGGTCACATTTGGTTCAGCTTGGCATTGCCTTCAGTTACAGGATTTGAGTTTGCTAACTTTTTATAGTGAACAGGAGATAGACATTGCAGAGTGTCAAAGACACTGTCTCAGCCTCTGAGCTGCCCTGATGACTAAAACCAGTAGATTCCTGTTGCCATGACTGGATTCAGGGTAGATTAAGTGTTTTGGTCTTCCGTAGAGGATGTCCAAACAGTAATTGTTATAATATATTAAGCTTTGGAACTTGCCAAATCCCAGGCATATTTTCACAAGGACAGCAAAAGCAGCACTCTTGCCCCAGGGTAATGTGCTTCTGTAGAGCTTCCAAAGAAAACCAAAAGCTGTTCACAGTCTTACCTTGTTTTCCAAAACAGCCTTCCTGAGTTTTGCTGAAATGTATCTCAAACAGTTACTGTTCTTCAGGGCACTTCTGCACATCAGCTTTGGGTAGATAAAAAAGCCAGGAAAACTTCAAGTGCACAGAGATCGTTTCAACCATTATCTTCAGTAGAAAAGACTAAGTTGTGAACAGAGCAGCAATGTGACCGAGTAAAAGTACCTTGTACAGGATGTTTAAGAAAACAAAAATCAGCAGGAAAAAACCCTTTAGTTTCATTCCTGGTTTTGCCAGTGCCTACTTAAGCAACTTCAGGAATTCACTTTCTATCTTTTCTCTCCTTATACAGCAGGAAATAATCCTGCTGACTTCATTTTTGTGAAGCACATTAGGATTCACACGTGGTCAGCCTTTTGTGGGAAGAGGGTGTAGTGACAGTGCAAACTTACAGGAGTGAACGTGTTTGAAAACCAAATGTTGGCATTTGATACTGCTTGTGAGACAAAACTATGGGGAGGGGAAGTCTTTTCCTACTAGTTGTAACTACTAACTACTGGAAGCAACTTGAAGCATGAATGACAGGTAGTCTTCATGGGCCATGGTGAAATTTCATCCTCCTTTCCCGACTCCATCAGAGCTGTGTGCAGAGATGAGCCTCACTCCTTCCTAGCACCAAAATATGAACCACTGTGCTCTTCTAATGCAGGTGAATGATTCTCAAGTGGTTGTATCATAGAGTCATGGAACTGTTTTGGTTGGAAAAGACATTTGAGATTATTGAGTCCATCCATTATCTAACACCACCAAGTCTGTTGCTAAACCATGTCTCTCTACACCATGTTTCTGTGTCTTCTAAAGACTTGCAGGGGTGTGGATTCAATCATCTCCTTGGGCAGTCTGTTTTGGGGGTTGAGAACCTTTTCTATGAAGAAGTTTCTTCAAATATACAACTTAAATCTTCCCTGGTGCCACTTGAGTCCATTTCCTCTTTCATTTGTTACTTGGGAGAAGAGACCGGCGCCCACCTGGATCCAGCCTTCTTTTAGATAGCTGCAGAGAGCGAGAAGGTGTCTCCTTAGCCTCCTTTTCTCCAGGCTAGATAATCACAGTTCCCTCAGCCTCTCCTCACAAGACCTGTTCTCTGGGCCCTTTACAAGCATTGTTGTCCCTCTCTGGACATTCTCCAGCACCTCAGTGTCTTTCTTGGAATGAGAGGCCCAAAACTGGACCCAGTATTTGAGGTGTGGCCTCACCAGTGCTGAATACAGAGGAACAATCACTTTTCCTGCTCCTGCTGGCCACACTGTTCCTGACACAGGTCAGGATGCTGTTGGCCTTCTTGGCCACCTGGGCACACGCTGGCCCTCATTCAGCTGGATGTCAATCAACAACCTTTCTCTGGGTGGGCAGCTTTCCAGACACTCGTCCCCAAGCCTGGAGCACCTCAGGGGTTTATTGTGACCCAAGTCCAGTATCCTGGGAGACTGTTGGGTAGCAAGAGACATTGAAAGGACTCCATCACAGATGTGTTCATGAACCTCCCTGACCTTTGGCACCCCTTTGGCCCTGATACCTCCCATTTTAGACATGGATTGAGTTTGTACCAGCAAGGATAGTTCAGGTAGGAACTGCTCCTAGGGGTAACTGAGTACTTAGAGTCAATGCTACAAGACTTGTTAGAGCTAAGGATGGAGGCACAAGGGTCCATTGTGCGGCATTGCTGACTTGACTGACTCTCCTGCTCTACTCTGCAAGCTGCTTGCTGGTAGGAACTAGGAATCTCATCCCAATCTCTGCTGGCAGCATTTTCATCACAGGAGTAATTCCACAGGCCAGCTGGTGAAATTCAGCTCTGGTAAATGCTAGGACCAAAAATATGCTGTGGTACAATGCAACTTTTAATGCTGATAAGACAGAGGGGAGAGAGTACAAGCAAGCCTGTGAATGCATCCTTTTACTGTGCAAGGGGAGAAGGACAATCAGTGGGTTGAGCATCTGTCTCTGTGCTGGCTTGCAAAATCAGAGCAGAATTGCATTTGAAGTGCTTTCTGAAGAGAGAAACATGGGAAACATCTGAAGGGCAGCAGAAACCCAGTGCTCGCCTAAAAGTGGTCACTTCACATCAGGGAGCTCATTGTGAGAGGAGATGGGGAATCCAGAGCAGCTGGGTTAAAATACCAGCAAGTGAATGGACCCAGGGTGTGAGGCTCTCTTGTGAAGCTGTGTGGTGTATCACATGGCGGTGAATATCTGAGCTCAGCTGCAAGAATAGAAAGTGGGTAAAATACAGAGGTGACTGCAGAGGAAAGCTGCTTCTCAGAAGAGTGAGAGGAGGGAAGGAGGGCTGAGCCAAAAGAGGTTGTTACTGTGCCTGCCTGATCCTAATGGCCAGGGTTTGTTTCTGTGTGGGCTCTTTCTGAGCACTGGCTGCTGCTCTTTGTGTCAGCAGTGATGTCTGCATGCTGAACATGGCTTACCTGTGAGCCTAGAGAAGGACAAGGGTGTCCTTTCCTGTCCACCTGTCTGTGAACCCCATTGTCACCAGTGGGTGGTTCTGGGGTAGGCAAGCATCTGTAAATGTGTTGCTGCTTACGTTACTTGATGAAAATGGTGCTGCTTTTTATCCTAGAAGACACATAGATTTACTTTTTTACTTCTTGCCATTAACTTTACTCCTGTAGTTTTACTTTATGTCCTTAGTTGGAAGGACAAGTTTTCATTTTCTCACCCCTAAAGAATACTAGAATGTCCACTTCAGTTTGTGTGCAAAAATAATGACTTTTATTCAGAATGCTGTACAGCTGCCAATTTTGGTAGCTGTAGAGCACTGTACTAGTCATGGAGGGTTTTTTTTTTGTCCTAGCTGTGCTTGCCCTAATTATGAAGCCCTTTATTGTTATTTATGTTGATCTTCATCTTCTGCTCTATAATTCTGTCCAGATGATTTCTTGGCACTTCTAGTTTGTAAAACTATGACCATTTTAAGTAGAAAGGTGATGATGAGAAAATGTTTGTGCAAATGTCTGCAGATCTTCTCCCTTTTTTCTTATTTTTTTAGTTGTGTGTCAGTTCTGTTGAAGTAGGTGGTAAAGTAAGTTACTGTTCCATTAGAGAATCACAGGAAGTAAGAGGCTGGAAGGGATCCCCAGATATTGAGTCCAACTCCCCAGCCCAGGATCACCTACATCAGGCCACACAGAAATGCATCCAGGCAGAGTTTGAAAGTCTCCAGAGAAGGAGACTCCACAGCTTCTCTGGACAGCCTGTTCCAGTGCTCTGTCACCCTCACTGTAAAGAGGTGTCTCCTCATGTTGAGGTGGAACTTTCTGTGTTCTAGCTTGTACCTGTTGTTCCTTGTTCTGTCACCGGGTACCACCATAAAGAGACTGGCACCTTCGTTTTGATACCCACCCCTCAGATATTTATAGACTTTCATAAGGTCCCCTCTCAGCCTTCTCTTCTAAAGAGTAAACAGCTCCAGGTCTTTCAGCTTTTCTTCAGAGGCAAAATGTTCAGGTCCTGAAGTCATCCTTGTAGCTTTCTGCTGGACTCTCTCCAGCAGATCTTTGTCTCTCTTGAACAGGGGATCCCCAAACTGGACACAGTATTCCAAATATGGTCTCACCAGGGAGGGCAGAGGAGAGGGGGAGGAGAAGCTCCCTAGACCTGCTGGACACACTTTTCTTAATGCATCCCAGGATGCCATCTACCCTCTTGGCCACAAGGGCACATTGCTGTCTCATGGAGAACTTGTTGTCCACTAGGACTTCAAGGTCTTTCTCCATGGAGCTGCTTTCTAGCAGGATAACTCCTAGTCTGTACCAGTGCCTGCTGTTACTCCTCCCCAGAGGCAGGGCTCTATGTTTGTCTTTACTGACCTTCATGAGGTTCACCTTCACCCAGCTCTCCAGCCTGTCCAGATCCCGTTGGATGGCAGCACAGCCTTCAGCGCATCAGCCACCCCAACCCGGTTTCGTACCATCAGTGAACTTGCTGAGGGTACACTCAGTCTGCTCATCCAGGCCATGGATGAAGATATTGAACAAAACTGGACTCAGTCCTGACCCCTAGGGAACGTCACTGGCCACAGGCTTCTACCTGGACTCTGCACCACTGATCACAACTCTGTGAACTCTGTTGTTGAGCCAGTTACCAGTGCACCTCATGGTCCAGTCATCTAACCCACTTCTCTTGAGTTTGCCTACGAGGATGTTATGGGAGACAGCATCAAAAGCCTTGCTGAAGTCAACATAGACAATATCCACTGCTCTCCATCTATCCATTTGGTCATGCCTTCATAGAAGGCTGTCAGATTAGTCAGGCAAGATTTCCCCAGGGCAAAGATAACTCATTTTGGCACAGTTGAAGATGGTGCATTCAACTCACTAGAGGGGTGGGAAGAAGTGATGTGTTTGCAGCCACAGAAAGAAAGTTAAAAGATGGCATAGGATGGCTAACATCCTTTTATTATACCTTAGATTGGTTAAATTTGTTTGAGTTTGTAGAATGCCGGAATAGTTAGGGCTGGAAAGGACCTCTGGAGGTCTAGTCTGACTACCCTGCTAAATCAGGGTCAGTCCAGGTTGCCCAGGATTGCAATGTCCAGGCGGGTTTGGAATCTCTCCAGAGAAGGAGACTCCACAATCTCTTTGGGTTCCAGGACCATCACAGCAATGAATTTTTAACTCCTGTTCAGATGGAACCTCCTGGGTTCCCGTTTGTGTGTGTTGCCCCTTGTCCTGTTGCTGGGCAGCACTGAAAAGATTCCCATCTTCTTGATGCCCCAGTCAGTTCCTCTGACTGTGTCATGACATGCCAGTAAGGACACTGGCTCTGCAGCATGGCGACAGATTCCTGAAGCACAACATCACCCTGGTTTTATCTACCCTGGCTCCTACATGGTACTTTTCTCGCCTGGACCACAGCATGGCTGTAGGAATGCACATGGTCTTGTGCATCCCCCTATTAATAGAAGAGCTGGCACAGAGGTTTCAGCCATTGCTGCACCCAAGGGTGTCTTCTCAGATGAGGAACAGTGTGGCTAGCAGAACCAGAGCAGTGATTGTTCTCCTGTGCTCAGCACTGGTGAGGCCACACCTCAAATACTGGGTTCACTTTTGGGTCTCTTGTTACAAGAAGGATATTGAGGTGCTGCAGTGTGTACAGGGAAGGGCAGTGACATCCTGAGGGGCCTACAAGTGGCTGAGGGAGCTGTGGTTGTTTAATCTGGAGAACAAGAGACTGAGGTGAAACCTTTCTCTACACCTCTCTGAATGGAGATCACAGGCAGGCAGGAGTTAGTCTCTTGTCCCAGGTAACACAAGATGAAATGGCCTTAAATTGTGCCTGGGAAAGTTCAGGTTGGACATTAGGACAAAATCATCACCCCAAAAAAGTTGACAGGCTCTGGAACAGGCTCCCCAGAGGAGTGGTCAGATCCCCATGTCTGGATGGATTGAAAAGCTGTGTGGATGTGATGCTGAGGGACGTGGTTTAGTGGTGACCTGGCAGTGTTGGATTCATGATTGTTCCAACCAAAATGATTATGTGAAGGAGATGATTGAAGAGAACTGTGGGACACATAGGCAATAAAGTCAGACAGGCAGTGAGGAGGTGGGAGGGAGAAAAAGTTGAAAGTCTCATCTGTTGTGCCTGCACTGAACTTTTAAAGAGCTGTGTCCATCCCCCTATGCTGCTGGGGTTGGGGAGAGAAGCCTCTCCAGCCAGTCTGAGCCTGGCAGAGAGTTGGCTCCTGGTGCTGCTGTGCTGCTTGTGGGTTTGGCACTGATCTGTAGCACTGGGGAAGGTGGAGATAGGAGATCAGCAGGTCCTTCAGGGTCAGGCATGCTAAGATGCTGCAGGGGGAGGAGGCAGGAATGGTCACCGCAGGACAATGGGAAGACCCCCAAGGATCCCCAGGAGAGAGGCAGGAGTGGCATGTGCAGAACTGCTGCTTTTCCATCACTCATCTGCAACAAGTGGGAGAGATTAGTGCAGCTGTTGGATGTTATTTCCCAGGGCCCTGGGTGTGGAGGCCAGGAAGGGGTTTTCATCCAAAAGAAGATGAGTATCTGGATCTGGGTGGGGTTGCACAGGAGCAGAAAGCAATTTTCTCTCTCTCATCTCCCTCCCTTCACTTTGCCCCCAAAGGAGTAAGAGAGAAGCAAAAGAATCCTTTCCTGAAGGGGAATATGTCTGTTTTTCTCTCACAGGTGGTGACAGCCCTTCTGTTTAAGACCACCCTTTCCCCATCACCCCCCCCGCCCTTCTCCCTCCCCCTGGCCTCTGCAGTGCACATTCCCAGGGCAGAGGCCAGGAGCCTGCTGCTGTCCCTGGTGAGGACATGAGTCAACAGCAGGGAATGACCCATCATTCTCTTCTGCCCAGTTGGATTGTTTTTAGGCCACTGCCAGATTTTCTTTGTTCATAAGGAGAACTACATTAATTCTTCACATAATGTGAGACAGAAAGGAGAATAATGATGACAAGGGGGGGGCTGCACTGCCCAGAAGGACATTCAGGTGCTGGAATAGATCCAGAGAAGAGCAATGAAGCTGGTAAAGAGCCTGGAGAAGAGGTCTTGAGAGGAGCAGCTGAAGGAACTGGGGTTGTTCAGTCTGGAGAGGAGGCTGAGGGGAGACCTTCTCACCCTCTGCGACTACCTGAAAGGAGGTTGTAGCCAGGTGGGGGGCGGTCTGTTCTCCCTGATAGCAATAACAACAGGAGAAGAGGAAATCTGCACCAGGGGAGGATTAGGTTGGATATTAGAAAAAACTTCTTCATAGAAAGTATTCTCAAACACTGGAACAGTCTTCAGCTGAATCCATATCCCTGGAGGTGTTTAAAGGATGCAGAGATGTGGTGTAGAGAGACATGCATCAGCACCAGACTTGGTCATTGGCTTGACTCAATGCCAGTGCAGTTCCATGATTCTAAAAGTAGACATTTATCTATGGCCCATAGTAGGGATTTCAGTGGGAGGAGTTGGATGACTTCGTATTAGAACTGTGGATTGACAATTCTGTCTCAGGATAGGTTTCATTCTTGTTTTGTTTTCCTTCTGTTTGTGGCAGTTTCTAAAGAGCATAGATATGGAAAGTAACAAACTGGTACTAAGGTTATGTTTTAGAGAAGGCCTAGAAATTCACACTGGTCTTATTTGTTAATGTTCACAACCTGGTGCTAGTGAAGCGTGAGGGTGAGAACTTCAAGCTCTTGTTTGCTCTTGCATGGTTTCAGAAGTATCAAGTAGGAGAAGACTCAATGTCCCTTTCCCTTGCCCACTGCCGGTCTCAGTGTAATGAAGAGCACAGCCTTTGTTCTCTTGGAAACAGCGGTGGATGTAAAGAATTGGCTTTGCATCTTGACTAAAAAAATATGGAGTTTGGAAGGATTGAATCTTTGACTGCATTACCCTAAAAATCAAGACTGATTAGTTTTGCTTAAGATTTTGTTCTGCATTTCCTTGCTAAAGCTTCCTTCCTTTAAGAAAAAAAGAAGCTCTTCTGAGAGCCGACAAAGTATGATTGGCTCAGAGGAGAGTCTAATGCAAGCCAAAAGGCATCATTTGTGTAAACTTTTCTTGCTTAGGTGCTGCTGGTCTTAAAGCCTCTTGAGCAAGCTTCACAAAGCATCTACTATTTCTTAAAGCTTTTTCAAATGTTTTTATATCCCAATTAGCATTACAATAATAACATATTTTAGTAGAAAGCCTGTTAATAGCTTTACAGGAAGACTTTATCTGCGTTCAAAAACAAAGTCACCCTAGTGAGATCACATCTGGAGTGCTGTGTCCAGGTCTGGGTTCTCCAGTTCAAAAGAAACAGGAGACTTCTGGAAAGAGTCCAATGAAGGTTACAAAGAAATTGAGGTGCTGAAGCATCTCTCTGAAGGAAGTCTGAGAGAGCTGGAGCTGGTTAGCCTTAAGAAGAGCAGAATGAGATCTTCTCAGTGCTATCTAAACAGTAGGGAGCAAGAGGATGGGGCTGGATTCTTTTCAGTGGTGCACAATAACAGGACAAGGGGCAAACAGGCACAAAACTGAAGGTTCCATGAGAACATGAGGAAAAATGTCTTTACTTTGGGAGTTCCACTGGAGCAGGCTGGCCAGAGAGGTTGTAGAGTCTCCTTCTCTGAATACATCACAAATCCACCGAGACATTGCAGTCCTGGGCAACCTGGTCTGGGTGATGCTGCTGATCAGGGGAACTGAACTAGATGATGTTCAGAGGTCCCATTCAGTCCACACCAGTCTGTGATTCTGAGAGATTCACCTGAAAGCACCAAGGGAAGCCTAACCATGACATTGTTTTCATGCAGTTAGATGATGCTTTTGTATTGCAGCTGTTCCATTTTCTCACCACCTTGCTTTGTACACCTCTGTGTTACATTTATGTAGTACTTTTAGGTAGTACAGGTATGGATGACTTTGAAACATGAAGGCCACTGAGAATGAAGCTAATTTTAAAGTGGTCTTAGCTGCTAAAACCAGAGGTTTTTGTTCCTTTCCACTTCTAATTGAACCTCAGTGCTAGGGGTGGAACAGCTTTCTTCTCTGCTCTGTAATCATATTTATAGGCAAATGGAAAACAATGGCCAAGACCTACGATCACATGATAACACTGTAGCTTTTATTTGCTACAGCTGGAAACTTACCTTGCAAGTAGAGTGCTTTTATCTTGGCTCAGGTGTGAAGCCATTGCTTTGCCTGTGCTGCTAACAACCTCAGAACCTGTTCCCATCGCTGTTCTCTGAGCCATATCGTCACTGTTTGACTTTGCACTGCACATGAGCAGACTTGTGAAACTGCAAGGAGAGGGGAAGTTATGCTGGGTTTGGGGTTTTTTTCTTTCTTAAAGTTCATAATGAGCAAAGCATTCCCATATGTTTCAGACACTGTATTTACTATGGGGGGTTGGACTAGCTGACCTTCAAAGGTGCATTCCAACCTAAAGCATTCTGTGATTCCATGTGCTGAACTTTGCAGACTTTTCACAATTATTTAACATTTTGGGTTGTTTTTTTTGTTTTGTTTTGTTTTTTAAAGCAGTATTAGAAAGATGAAAAAAAATGTTCCAGTCACTTAGGATTCCTTTCTGTCTGTCTTCAACTGTGGCTTTAGATTTAAAGATACTGTAGGCGTTAGCACTACCTAAGGATGGAACATAATGCTGATGACAGAACAGAGAAATTAATGGTTAAGCTTCCTTAAAAACACTTAATGTTGCCAGTTAATGCGTTGTTAGGCACAGCAGTTTACTCTATTTTACATTAGCACAAGCCTTAGATGATGGAGCAGGATGCTTGCCTTGACTGGTTTGGGTTTGAAGCACAGTACCTGTGAGTTTTTCTTGGAAGTGATGCATGTCTGTATCTGCATCTGCACTGCTAATTGTGTTCAAAGCTCAAACTATCTCACCTGGGAGAAGCTTGGACTCCTGACTTGTGGAGGAGGAGCTCAACTAAAACACACAGGAGAAATAACAGGCTGTGTGTTTTCATAGAATAGAATCATAGACTGATTTGAGTTGGAAGGGACCTTTAAAGGTTCTCTAGTCTAACTACCAGTGCAATTGGCAGGGACACCTTCAACTAGAGCAGGTTGCTCAGAGCACCAAACAATCTGCCCTGGAATGTTTCCAGGAATGGGACATCTACCATATCTCTGGCAATGTGGGCCAATGTTTCATAAACCTCTGTAAAAAAAACTTTTTCCTTCTATCTACTCTAAATGTCCCTCCTTTAGTTTAAAACCATCACCCCTTGACAGGCCTACACATCTACAGCGCTACAGGCTGGGGACAGAGTAGCTGGAGAGCAGCCAGGCAGAAAGACACCTGGGGCTACTGGTAGATAGTAGCTGAACACGAGCCAGCAGTGTGCCCAGGTGGCCAAGAAAGCCAATGGCATCCTGGCCTGGATCAGGAACAGTGTGGCCAGTAGGACAAGAGAGGTTATTTTTCCTGTGTACTCAACACTGGTCAGGCCACACCTTGAGTACTGTGTCATGTTCTGGGCTTCTCAAATCAAGAGAGATGTTGAGATACTGGAATGTGTCCAGAGAAGGGCAACAAAGCTGGTGAGGGGCCTGGAACACAAACCCTATGAGGAGAGGCTGAGGGAGCTGGGGGTGTTCAGCCTGGAGAAGAGGAGGCCCAGAAGGGGCGTTGTAGCCAGGTGGGGTTGGTCTCTTCTCCCAGGCAACCAGCAACAGAACAAGGAGACACAGTCTCAAGTTGTGCTGGGGGAAGTATAGGCTGGATGTTAGGAGGAAGTTCTTCCCAGAGAGAGTGATTGGCATTGGAATGGGCTGCCCAGGGAGGTGGTGGAGTCGCCTTCCCTGGAGGTGTTCAAGACGAGACTGGATGGGGCACTTATTGCCACAGTCTAGTTGATTGAGTAGGGCTGGGTGCTAGGTTGGACTGGATGATCTTGGAGGTCTCTTCCAACCTATTCTATTCTGTCTCTCAGGGAAAGCTTTCCCCTGGGTGTTCGTATTCCAGCCCTCAAAGCTTTTCTGCCTTTACTGTTGTGCCTGGACCACTGAGAACGGGAGGGCATCCACACGTCCCTGCTCATGAGATCTGACAGCAGGGGAGGGTGCTGAGCCAGGGTGCTGTGCATTTGTATGCCCTGCAGTGCCTGTCTCTCCAGGTGACAGGTGTGATTTATCTGGATGTTTCTTTTTGTCAGCTAGGGGCTTCTCTTTGACCAAATGGAAAAAGAGCATTATCCTATTCCCGAATTCTCTTTTTTGCTTGCTGCTTCTTCACTCACAGCAAGGAAAAGAGAAATCTAAGGAAGAAAGGGAAAAACACAGAGTGGTGTTTAATTCTAGAGAAAGTACACATTCTTTGTCCAAGATCTGTTGCTGTGGCTGTGGGAGCAGGAAGGCAGTTCACTTGGCATGGAAAACACCGGTTTTAAATTGCAAATGTTCACTGTCCTGAGGCGTAGCAGTTGATCCAGGTGTTCTGTGAAGGACTTTCACA
Organism: Tricholaema leucomelas; assembly: GCA_013400475.1. Taxonomy (NCBI): domain Eukaryota; kingdom Metazoa; phylum Chordata; class Aves; order Piciformes; family Lybiidae; genus Tricholaema lacrymosa; species Tricholaema leucomelas. Next base: position 243,058 of record WAAF01000667.1, read on the forward strand.
TGGGTCTCTGCTCTGAAAGGTATTACTTTCAGGTGCAGCTTTTGATGGGAGCCCTAAATAAACCAGTTCTTAAAATCAGTGTGTTGTGCAGCTGATGGGGGAGGGGGACAGGGGAGTGTGTGAGATGGACGAGGCACACCTCCTTGCTGTCTGTGGAGGCTGTCTGCCTGCCCAAGAGTACTGGCTCCTTGCTCAACCCAAATCCTGGGGTTACCATGGCAGGCACCTGCTACTCCAGAAGCTCTCTAGTCACATCAGTGGTAGCTGTACCTGCCCTGGTACCAGGAGGGTTGCCAGCCTGGGAGAGGTCAGGCACCTCAGGGACCCCAGATCTTCCTCAAGATGCCCCAAGGCGAAGGTCTGGGTCCATCTGCAGAAGAGCTGGCCGTGTGCTGATGTACCAGGAGGGGCTTGCCAGAAGAGCTGCTTGCTTGCAAGCAAGGTGTTTTTGTCACCTCTAAAAAAGAATTGTGTTTCACCAGCCTGCAAGGTAGCCAAGTAACTGCTCTGACCCTTCAATGCCCTCCATGCCCCAGTAACTTAGGTGGTTGTGAGTGGTTTTGTTTTTGCTGAAGATGAAAGCTCTGCACTACAGAATAGGTGCTGCCAAGTGAGCTGGAGGAAATCTGTGGGTCTTGATGCTGGAAGAGCATTATATGTTAGCATCCCTCTGTCACCACCACTGCCAGAGATTGTTGTCACATTTAGCAGACGTCTCTGAGGACACATTTGCTTTGCAAATGGCATTGGTTCAGCATTTAATGGGATGCAGGGACCGTGCAGGCAATAACTGTAAAGGTAGGATGCAAGTGAATTGACACAGGAGATAAAATAGATGAAACCTCCAGCACTTGCTATTAATGTCCCATTCTTCTGGGACCCATGATAACAATGGCCACATTACACAGACTTTGCACATGCTTCTTGCTATTGGGTCCAGAAGAGGGCCACGAAAATGATCAGGGGTTTGATGCACCTCTGCTATGAGGACAGGCTGAGGGAGCCGGGGATGTTTAGCCTGGGGAAGAGGAGGCTCTGGGGAGACCTGATAGTAGCATTCCAGTACCTGAAGGGAGCCTACAAGAAGGATGGAAAGACCCTGTTTACAAAGGCCTGCAGTGACAGGACAAGGGGCAATAGCTTCAAACTAGAGAAGAGCAGATTGAAATTAGATGTTAGGAGCAAATTCTTTACTACGAGGGTGGTGGAGCACTGGAACAGGTTGGCCAGGGAGGCTGTTGAGGCCCCTTCACTGGAAATCCTCAAGATGCAGCTCGACAGGGCTCTGGGCAGCCTGATCTAGTTGAGGATGCACCTGCTGACTGCAGGGGAAGTTGGACTAGATGACTTTTGGAGGTGCCTTCCAGTCCGGACCATTCTGTGATTCTTTCACCACTCAGAGACTGTGAATCCAGTTACTTTGTGGGCTGACTTGGTGATCTCTTCATTTTGAGGGAATCAGGAAGGTCTGTGGAAGTTTCATGTAGTGATAAAAAGAACAACAATGGGAGATTGTTAGGGACAGGACAAAGAGGGGCTGGTTTCAGGATTTTGTCAGAAGTAATTTCTAGCTGCAGGATGTTTCTATAATGGGTAGGTATAGGTTCTTTTCTGTGATGTGGAGGGTGAAGGCAGCATGGAGAGAACTAAGACAAAGGGGAGATGTGAAAAACTCTTAGGGCATAAAATATTTTTAGTGACAGAATCAGCTTCATGTTCTCTGGCATTTGCTTCTGTGAAGCTCATGCTTTAGTTACAAGCTGGAGCCATAATGGCAAGGAACTTTTTGAGTGAAACTCAAAAAGTGTCACTTGTTGAATGAAGAGTGGACGTGACCTGTCATGCTGCAGAGCTAAAATCCCAGATATTCCAACAGCTACAGGCTTGTTTGTTGACATGTTGGCCACGTGTTGCTGCAGAGTCCAGCCTGCCTGCAGCACAGTTGCATCACCAACACCTTTGATTTTTTTAATCCAAGTATACTTCATGTGAGGAGATTTTGTTCAGCTCAGTTTGGGATTTAAGAACTTAAGAAAACCAAGAAATCATAGCAGTGGAGTGTGGATATGGAACGACATTGCTTCTGCATTCTTTGAGGGTGATGGAGCCCTGGAGCAGGCTGCCCAGAGAAGCTGTGGTGTCTCCTTGTCTGGAGAGGTTCCAAACCCACCTGAGCATTGCAGTCTTGGGCAGCCTGCTCTGGCTGGCCCTGCTTTAACAGCAGGGTTGGACTAGGTGATGCCCAGAGATCCTTTAGAACCCCCACCATGATGGGATTTCTCTGCTTCTGTGGGGATTACTGGCTGTGAAGGGAGTGTATGAGTGTCAGAAGTGTTGAATGTCTTTAGATCTTCCTCCTCTGATCCTCCTCTCCTTCAAGGAGCGCTGGTTTTCCTTTTAAAACAATTTCTCAGAACAGCTTTGAGGAGAATCAGTGAAAGGTTATGGAGAGGCAGTCCAGACAAAATTCATACCTGGGTATTCGAGTTTAAAAAGGTACCACTTCTACATTTGCCCTTGCTTGCTGCTTAGGTTTGCTTTAGCCTTTCTTTGTCACAGTTTTTTTCTTTGTTTTTTTTTTTTTTTGGGGGGGGGTTCTTAAGATGTCTTTTAATAACAATTTTTAGTAAAAACAACATAAAAAAACTGCTGAAATGTTTTATGTCAGACAATAGGAAGGTTGTCAGAAATCTGTGGTCTCAGCCTCCACTTTGCTGTTGGCCGCTCCATTGTCACGTGCTGTATTTAATAGCCAGAAAGGAGTTGAAAGTGACTGGGACTGAGGTGGCCTTTCTATGGCCGTCGGTGTTTGACACGCTGTGGCTTTGTTTTGCATGTAGCAGGTTAGTCACATTACCATGGGGCAGGTGAGAGGAGGCTGTCCTAAAGCGAGAATAATGCTGGTTCATAAGCTTGCAGCAGCCAGTGAGTCATGTCTCTTTTCTTCCCTTCCAGGTGTGACATCTGTTGTATTACCTTTCGTACTCATCGGGGCTTGCTGCGCCATAATGCAGTTATCCACAAGCAGCTTCCCAGAGATCTCATGGGAAAACCTTTCATTCAGAACAACCCTTCAATACCAGCAGGCTTCCATGACTTGGGATTCACGGACTTCTCCTGTAGGAAGTTCCCCCGCATTGCTCAGGTACTTTCTGTTCTTCATAGCTTAAGCTAGCAGTTGATGCAACGTTCATCTTCTGAAATCACTTGAAGAGCTGTCCTCAAGGAGAGAGAGAATAGGTGTAAAATATTTTGTGGAAAGCACTTTACCACTGTCTCTGTAGGCTTCAAACACTGTCTGCCTTTCCTTTTTCAGTCTAAAGAATATTTGGGTTAGATTTTTCAGCATGGCAGTGGATAGCTACCAGTGTAAAGAGCTATAAGAGTATTTAAAGGAAAACTTTGCTGATATTAGATCCTTTCTCCTTACAGCCTGGCCATTAGTTCTCTCCTTCACAAAACCATCCCACATCTAAAATCAAAAGAGAGGAGACAGAGTAAGGAAGAGATTATATTTTAATTTACTGTAACAAGGATGTAGTTGTGATGTGAAAGATTCTATCACAAAAAGCTCTGGGAACTCACTTGACTTATTAATCAGTGACAGCTTTGGTGATTTACACACAGAACACTCCCAGGCACCTTTTCATTATGTTCTTTACATGAGATTTGGAGATTTTGCACCTTTGAGGGACAGCAGCCTGGGGAAAAAAAAACAGGGAGATAGCCTATAAATATTTTTCTGACAGCCATAAAGCTCTCTGTGGATGGTGTTACCTCTCCTTTTGTCAAACTTTGCCTGCCTTAATTTGGGTCTGGATGAAGCTGCCTATCTAGTTAAAAACAAAAGAAATACCTCCACAGCACAATCCAGCAGAACCTTGCTCATTTGGTGTCAGCACTTCTCTTATTTTAGTTGGATTAAAACAATGATTTCCAACTCCTCTGGCTGCAAAGAAGTCGAGCTGAAATTTGCTGCTGATCCAGGGAGCCTGGAGGTAATTCTGTAAATCTAGTGGAGTTCTAGTGTAAAAGATACAACATCAGAAGAAGAGAGAATATTTAACTTGGGTTTGTTTCTTTTGTAATTAATTTAAAGTTATCAAGAGAATTAAATGTTGGGACTTTCCTTTTCTAATAGTTTTGCTTGCACTGTGAGGCAAAGATGTATGAAGTATGTGTAGGGTCTTGCCAGCCCTCTGCTTAATTTAACACTTGTGCCTCCCTTTGCAATGTGTGAGCTATGTGGATGGCATCTGAATATAGCATTTGGATTCATGATCATTTCTAGGGACAGTTATAAAATCCATTTGTGACCTTAGTGTTTCTTTTTGGGAGAATAAGCATAACTGGGCTTCACCAGCCCAAAGCCACTTTGGACTCTGCATTACATTGATTTGCTTTTGGAGAATGTTGTTTTGGCTGGCTTATGTTGTTTGCTTTATTGGATACCTCCTTTTTCCCTCCTCTCCTCCTAGTTTCTTTGTAGTAATAGCTCTAAATAAGGTAATCTTGCTGCCCAGTTTACTGAAGTCCACTGAGGCCCCAACACTGGAGTCCCCAACACTAGAAGGACATGGAACTCTTAGTGGATCCAGTGGAGTGCCACAGAGATGATCTGAAGGCCGGAGCACTTCTCCTATAATGACAGGCTGAGAGAATTGGGGTTGTTCAGCCTAGAGAAGAGAAGGGTCTAATTTCACCTTAAAGCAGCCTTCCAGTTTGACAGGGGCCTACAGGATAGCTGGAGAGGAACTTTTTACAAAGGCATAGTGTGACAGGATGAGGGTTAGTGGCTTCAAGCTCAGTTTAGATTAGACATCAGGAAGACATTTTTCCCTGTGAGAGTGGTGAGGCACTGAAACGTTTCCCAGAGAAGTTCTGGTGGTTCCAAGTCTGGAAGTACTCAGAACCAGGTTGTATAGAGCCTCGAGCAAGTTGGTCTAGTGGGAAGTATCCCTGCTTGTTGCAGGGGAAGTAAAACTAGATGATCTTGAAGGTCCCTTCGTATGATTGTTTAAGTTCAGGATGGAGAAATATTTGAGTATGAATTATCCTTGGCAATTCAGTCCTTAATTTAGACACAGCACTTAGGTGGCTAAAGACTGTGGAGCAGAATTATCTTCATGCCAGGTAGGTGGTTACTGCTCGAAACTCCTTAACTTGGGCAGTGGAAGAGAGAGTGAACTGGCTTTGTTTGGCAGCAGCGTGCGATGCCTCACCAGTTGAAGATAGCAAAAGTATTTTTGTCTGTCTTGCAGGTGTGGTGCGAGACGAATTTGCGAAGGTGCATCAGTGACTTCCATCGGTTTATTTGCGAGACATGTAACAAAGCATTCCCCATGCTTTCGGCACTCAAACTGCACATGGAAACTCACGTGGTGGATCAGGGAAAAGACAAGCACAAGCCACAGTCCACGACCCCACCCAGTGAGAACCCAGACCAGAAAGCCTACATGGCATCCTTGGGCCTACAGCACACCAAAGACATCAAGCCTGTCAAGCAGGAGGACAATACACAAGATGAGGTCCAAGAAATACAGCTCAGAGCACTGAAGAGTAACCTACCTCAGGAACCTGGCAGCACCGGTCTGCTCAGCCTCTCTCCTCTGGAAGCTGCCTCTATGGGAGGGTCATTCTCAGTCCTTCCCCCTACAAAAGAGAACATAAAGCTTCTTTCGCTGCAGCCTTTCCAGAAGGGTTTTATCATCCAGCCTGACAGCAGTATTGTGGTAAAACCCATCTCCAACGAGTCTGCCATTGAGCTGGCAGATATTCAGCAGATCTTGAAGATGGCTTCTTCTGCTCCTCCTCAAATCAGTCTTCCTCCACTTTCTAAGGCACCTTCTGTCCCTGTGCAGTCAATTTTCAAGCATATGCCACCGCTGAAGCCAAAGCCTTTGGTAACACCCCGAACAATAGTTGCAACCTCTACACCACCTCCTCTTATCAGTGCCCAGCAAGCCTCCCCTGGCTGCATCAGCCCGAGCCTCCCACCTCCCCCTCTGAGGTTGATCAAGAACTCAGTGGAGTCCTCCTCCAACTCTCACCTCCCCCAGCCAGGAGCCAAATCAAGTGCTTCCTCACAGTTGCTCCTCCAACCCAAAGTAGAGCCTTTAACTCAGCATGAGATGAAGACACAACTGGAGCAGGACAGAATCATCGAAGCTCTCCTGCCTCTGAGTATGGAAGCCAACATCAAGCAAGAGGTCACGGAAGGAGACCTCAAAGCCATCATCGCAGGGGCAGCGAACAAGAAAGCCCCAACCATGAGGAAGGTTTTGTATCCTTGCCGTTTCTGCGACCAGGTGTTTGCCTTCTCTGGTGTCCTGAGAGCTCACATCCGCTCTCACTTGGGTATTTCGCCGTACCAGTGCAACATCTGTGACTACATCGCAGCCGACAAGGCAGCGCTGATCCGGCACCTGCGGACACACAGTGGGGAGAGGCCTTACATCTGCAAAATCTGCCACTACCCCTTCACAGTGAAAGCCAACTGCGAGAGGCACCTGCGAAAGAAGCACCTCAAAGTGACCAGGAAGGATATAGAGAAGAACATTGAATATGTCACCAGCAATGCTGCAGAGATGGTGGATGCCTTCTGCTCCCCAGACACTGTGTGCAAGCTGTGTGGTGAGGACCTCAAGCATTACCGGGCCCTCCGCATTCACATGAGGACACACAGTGGCTGCCAGAAGAAGAAGCCATTTGAGTGCAAGGAGTGTGGCACAGCCTTTTCGGCCAAGAGAAACTGCATTCACCATATCCTCAAGCAGCACTTGCACGTGCAAGAAAGGGAGATTGAGAACTACATCTTAGCAGTGGACTGCAGTGCTCAGGAAAGCCAGACAGACCCTCCCTTACTGGAGGACAGCACTTACATGGACCACAAGTCCGTGACACCTTTCCTGGAGCCGCAGAATGGCTTCTTGCTTGGGACGCCGTCGCACGTTCCCATCAAACTTGAACCTACGGGCAACTTCCCTATGGATTTTGACGAGCCATTGGATTTCTCTCAAAAGAGCAAAACCCTGAGTGCTGTGCAAGTGAAACAGGAGAATCTCTTTGGCTCTTCTCCCCTGTCCCCGTATGACTGTTCCATGGAGCCTATTGACTTGTCCATCCCCAAAGCCCTGAAGAAGGATAAAGAAGATGTCCCTTGTGAAGCCAAGAACCAAGAATTGGCTGCTTCAGGGAACAGCGATAAAGCCTTTAACTGTCTGCAGTGTCCTGTGGTTTTTGGTGCCAATGGGAACTCAGAGACAAACATGGCCATCAGGCACCCTCAGCCACTGAAAGGTTCGTTGCATTTAACTGTCCCAATCATTTCCCCAGCTCTTCTTGGCAATTCTACCTTGCTGAGACCTTTGAGGCCTAAACCACCACCACCACCTCTCTTGCCAAAGCCTCCAGTAGCTAAAGAGCTGCCACCGTTGGCTTCCATTGCACAGATCATTTCATCCGTGTCTTCTGCTCCTGCACTGCTGAAAGCAGAGGCTGCAGACGCTAGTCCCAAGGCATTGAGCAGCTCCACTGGGTGTGACATATCAGGGAATGCCAAAACAAAAGTGACAATCACGACCGCAATGCAGAGAGACTCCAGCCTGCCCAGTGACGTGGCTCAGGCCTGTGAGCCAGAGCGGTCTCCTGTTGCTGATGCCAGCTTGACTAAGAAAAGAGGGAGAAAGAAAGGAACGAAAAACAAGCCTAAACCTAGCAGTGGTGTGGATCTGGAGTCAAGTGGGGAGTTTGCCAGCATCGAGAAGATGCTGGCTACCACAGACACTAATAAATTTAGCCCGTTTCTGCAGTCCACTGATAATTTCAAGGAAGAAAGTGGAAGAAATGGAACAAGTGAGGATGAAAAGGAAACTGCTGAAGATAAGCTGCTGAGAGGGAAGAGGAATGCTTACTCAGACTGCTTGCAAAGTATCCCCTGCCCTTGCTGTCCTCAAGTCTTTCCGTGGGCAAATTCCCTGCAGCGGCACATGCTCACTCACACAGGTAAGAGCTGCTGAGGATGTTCCTCATGGAAGGACTTCACTGTGGAGGAATCTCCTTTCTTGTTCTCAGATCTTTTTCTTGTCGTTTCATGTATCCTATATTCATATATAACAGCTGTTGCTGTTGGGTGGTGGTGGTGGTACATTTTGTCGTAACAGAGTAATCTCTGCGTTTGAGTGTCAAGCTGCCCAGGAGAGACAGACTTATGGTTGTTGATCGACAACCCACTGAAAATGAGCCACCCTGTGCCCAGGTGGCCAGGAAGGCAAAGAGCATTCTGGCCTCTTCCAGGAATAGACCAGAGTAGTGATCGTTTCCCTATATTCAGCACTGGTGAGTCTGCACCTTGAGTACTGGATTCACTTTTGGGCCACTCACTCCAAGAAGGATACTGAGGTGGTGTAGCGTCTCCATAAAAGGGCAGCAAGGCTGGTGAAGGGTCTGGAAAACAGGTGTTGTGAGAAGTGGCCAAGGGAACTGTGATTGTTTAGCCTGGAGAAGAGGAGGCTGAGGGGAAACCTTCTTGCCCTCTACAACTACCTGAAAGGAGGCTAGACCTGGGTTTTGGTCTCTTTTCTCAGGTAACAAGTGATAGGATGGGAGGAGACAGCCTCGAGTTGCATTAGTGGAGCTTTAGGTTGGATATTAGAAGAAAATTCTTCATGGAAAGGATTCTCAAACCCTGGAACAGGCTTCCCAGGGAGGTGATTGATTCTACATCCCTGGAGGTGTTCAAAAGCCACAGAGATGTGTTTCTTAGGTACATGGTTTAGCCCTAGACTTTATGTAGAGTTAGATGATGATTGGACTCCATGGTCTTGAAGGTCTTTTCCAGCTGAAACAACTTTAGAATTCTACAAAGAGGGTAAATTAGACTGCTTAAAACCGATTTGACTCCAGTGGCATACTTTACCATACGTGGGAAGAGCTTGGCTTCAGATGTTCTGTTGTTGGCTTATCTTGAGAGTGAACATGTGTGTCAGATATTTCATTGTGCCTTACATGGTTTGCTTGCCTGCTTGTTTGCATCAGAGCAAATATGTATAAAGTTGTGGCAGGAAAATAAAATAATACAGTGTTTAGCATTTTGTTCTTCTTGTGATGGCTCTTATTTGGTAGATCAAAGAAGGAGGCATTACATAGTAGTTTGCCTATGGGATATGTTTCTTCTGTCTATTAGAAAGCTAAAGGTGGGCTTGAGGCATGGAGATGTGTATGGAGTCTAGTAATTTTGCCACTGTGTAGTTAACCTCAAACCTACAAGATTTATTCTAGGTTTAGGGTTACTTTTCATTCTGCACTGCAAAGGAAATACTCTGCTCGTTTTTCTCATTCCTTTTCCCACCCACACTCTAATAAGGTAATTAGCAGATCGTCATCCTGCAAGGAGAGAGAAAAGACAAAGCTGCACTTGCTGCTGTAACTGAGTGACTTAAAAGGATGCAGTTTACCTCACCATGCAATCTGAGCTCCTGGTGTAAAGAGTAAAACTTAAGGAATTGAGTACTGCTCTATAAAAAAGAAGGGTTTTTTTTTTAAGGAATTGAGGTTTCCTGGAGCAGCCAATTCCTGTCTGTGCTAAAGAGGGCAATCTGGAGAGGTAAAGGAGGTTAGCTAAGAGGTTTAAAGGGAATCCAAGCTGTGGAGCAGTCCCTGTTACAGTTTGCTTTAGGTGACGTGAGGACATAACTTGCAAGGTATCAGTGCAACAGTGAGGCTATTGTTTTTTGGCCCACAGAGACCAAATCATTTCATGTTATTAAGCATACCGTTTACTTTCCATGGTGAAGGAGAGCTCTTTATTCCTATCAATTGTTTTTTAACACCCTTCTTTCAAGAAAAAAAAAAAAAAAGAAGTTACTGAAGAACCATTCACAAGGCAGAAAACAATAGAGAGGCTTTTCCCAGACTAAGGGGTTTGACCTGCTTACTGATGGCAGAATTCCAACCTAGCAGCACTGGTGTAAACCCTTAATGAAGACAGGAAAATGCACTCAGCCAAGAGTTACTGGTAAAACTTGTCTCCCCTACCACCACTGGATTTGCAAGGAGACACTGTCCTTTCGGAAGGGCTGTGCTGCAATTCCCACAAGGAAGGAGAGCAACTGCAGCAGCAGCAGCACTGGATCCTCAGTGCAGACAGAAGATTTTCAGTGATACTGTGGCGTTGTATGATCAGTGCACTCTGGCAATGATAATACCAAACTCTAATCATCATCAGAGACTTCTGCTGGAGGACCACTTGACAGCAAGCTTTGTCTGGCCATAGGACATCTCTTTTTGGGTGTCACCAGCACCCTGTTTCTAAACTGGGTGTTGGCTGTTGGCAACAGCTTCCCTGTGGCAGTGCTGTAGATGAGACTTAATGGAGGGGAGAGGGAAAGGTAAGCTGGCATGGCAGTGCCAGCAAGGTGGTGCCAAAACAAGGATGCATTCAGATGGAGTGAGCCCTGTGTTTTTGTGGGAAGTGTCAGGTGCTGGTGGCATGGGAGCAGTTTGGCAGCTGGCTGATAGATACAGCAGTTTATTGAGGTTATGTTCTGGGTGGGCAAGTTGGCTTTCTTATGGATATATCTACAAAGGGAGTGCTGCAGAGATGATGAGGGAGCATTACCATGGAAACTGAGAGGGGATCTTCTCCATTTCCATAGGGTAGGAAACAAGAGGCTGGGGACAGATTCTTTTCAGTGGCACCCAGTGATAAGGGAAACAATGGGCAGAAAATGGAACCCAGGAGATTCCATCTGAGCGTTAGAAAACCTACCTGTGAAGGTGACAGCACTGCCAATTCTAGCAGTCTGTGTCAGTGTGTGTGGAGCCCTCCGTATCAGAATTGTATTGAATGTTAAAGACATGCTTTTAGATATGGATGAGACTGTGTCCAGGCACTTGTGGAATCTCTCTGGAGAAGGAGACTCCACAGCTTCACAGCTTCTCTAGGCAGCCTGGTCCAGTGCTCTGTCAACCTCACAGGAAAGATGTTCCTTATGTTTTGGTGGACCTTCCTGTGTACCGGTTTATGCCCACTGTCTCTTGTCCTACCATTGGGCACCATTCTCTTGCCCTCACCCCCTTCCTCTCCCTTGTAGATATTGATGAGCATTGAGAAGGTGCCTTCTCAGTCAGTTCCTCTCCAGCCCCAGGTCTCTCGGTCTTTCTGAACCATAGAGATGCTGCAGTTCCCTCAGCACCTTTAGAACCTCCACTGGAATCTCTCCGGTAGTTCCTTGTCTCTTTTGAGACAGAGGAGCCCAGAACTGGGCACAATACTCCAGATGTGATCTCAGTAGGGCAGAGTAGAAGGGGAGGAGAACCTCCCTCAACCTGCTGGCTACACTCTTCTCAGTGCACCCAAGAAGACTTTCTTGCCACAGAAGCACACTGCTGTCTCTTGGTGATCACCAGGACTCCCAAGTGCTTCCTGTTGCCTAGCTTCTGCGAAGTGTCCAGCCTAGATTAGTCCTGCTGTGCTGCTTACCAAATTTTAGTCAGCTCTGAGTCAGTGTGTAGACACAGATTTAGTTTAATCCAAACCCATCACAATTCTTGGGGGGTGGGAAGCTAAGGAAAAGTGAAATCATAGAATCAGAGAATGGTTTAGGTTGGAAGGGACCTCAAGGATCATCCAGTTCCAACCCCCTGCCATAGGCAGAGACACCTCCCACTAGAACAGGTTGCTCAAGGACTCATCCAACCTGGCCTTGAACACCTCCAGGGAGGGAGCATTCACAGCCTCCCTGGGCAACCTGTTCCAGTGACTCACCACCCTCACTGTAAAGAGCTCTTTCCTGACATCTAGTTTGGATCTCCCCTCTGCCAGTTTAAACTCATTCCCCCTCATTCTGTCACTACAAGACCTTGTCAATAGTCCCTCCCCAGCCTTCCTGTAGGCTCCCTTCAGACACTGGAAGGCCGCTATAAGGTCTCCTTGAAGCCTTCTCTTCTCCAGGCTGAAGAGCCCCAACTCTTGTAGCCTGTCCTCATAGCAGAGCTGCTCCAGCCCTCTGAGCACCTTCATGGCCTCCTCTGGACTCACTCCAACATACTACACTTGGCCTCATTATTTTTGAGGTTTCCCTCAGGGAGTAGGCTTATGTTATCAGAGGAGCAGTTGCCTTCAAGGCAACTTGGAGGAAGCAGAGAATACTGCTCTTGTGAGTGATCTCTCTTGTGCCTTTCTAGGTGACACTTTTGGAAAGCAGTCAGGTTTCCATCTGGGAATAGGACTGCAACTTGGGGTGGGAGTATTGAAGTTTGCACAGTAAGCAAGACTTTTGTTTTGGTTTTGAGATCTCCAACTAGGATGTTTGTGTAGAAAGAAGAATCTTATCTGTTACAAGTGTTGGTCTGTATGGCAAATATTTGGTTGATAAAAAAGTTTTCAAGGCTGCAAAATCTGAGAAAATTGTGACCTGATGTGCAGGTTGAGTTTCAAGTAATTAATCCCCAGCTAATCCTGTCGTTGCATGCTTGAAAAGAACTGTGGAGAGGAATTGGGCTATCATGAATCAAAAGGATTTCTGCTCACCTTTGAAGTTCTGTTTTGTATTTGCATTGTGAACGAAGACAAATGACAGTGCAGAAGCCGGTGGTAACCATGAATTGATGGTTGACTTAGCAGGCACTAAAAAGAGAGTGACTTGAAAGCCATAAAAAGGAGGATCCTGATGCTTCTAAAAAGTTGTGTTGACACTGGAAGAAAATTAAAAGGAAGAGCATCTGAGATGTTTGTGGGATGTGGGGAATCATTGCCTTGTACAGGTTGAGATGTTAATGAGAGCAGAACCAACTTGAGGGAGATTCAAGTGAGAAACATCTCCGTGTGCCCAGGTGGCCAAGAAAGCCAATGGCATCCTGGCCTGCATCAGGAACAGTGTGGCCAGTAGGACAAGGGAGGTTATTCTGCCCTTGTACTCAACACTGGTCAGGCCACACCTTGAGTACTGTGCCCAGTTCTGGGCTCCTCAATTCAAGAGAGATGTTGAGATGCTGGAAGGTGTCCAGAGAAGGGCAACAAAGCTGGTGAGGGGCCTNNGGTGGAGTCGCCTTCCCTGGAGGTGTTCAAGCAAAGCCTGGATGAGGCACTTAGTGCTATGGTCTGGTTGATTGGATAGGGCTGGGTGATCTTGGAGGTCTCTTCCAACCTGGTTGATTCTATGACTGTATGCTGGTGTCTCAAAGAGGCTGCTGTATAGTGGGAGGTGTGTTGTGTGTGTGCAGAGGTTTTGGTTGTGAGGTGAGAGATGTGAAAGGAGCCCACATCCTTTTAGGAGTAACTATCCTCACAATCCTTCCATATCAAAAAGATGTCTTGCAGAACTGCTTTCCTCGTGGCACTGCACGATCCTGGCTTCTCTTGTAGTTTCTCAGTCTCTTCTGGTCATTTAAATGCATTACAGACATGAAAAACTTTAGTGGGAAAAAAATGATTGGTTATTCAACATATGGCACCTGGTTCCACCAAAGTGTGTGGAGATGGACCCTGTAGCTTTGATGGAAGTTATTCAACATATGGCACCTGATTCCACCCAAGTGTGTGGAGAGATGCCCTGTAGCTTTGATGGAAGTTGTGTCAAATTCACATGGGTGAGAGACATCTCAGGAGCTTGCAATCAGAATGTTGTAGTTGGTCACCAAGCAGCAAAGGGAGAATAGGAAAACACCCAAAGAAGTTTCTTACTGTGCAGGACAGGTGGGCATGCCTTCTTCTTGTGCCAGCCCTTTCCTCTGTCAAAAGGGTGGTGTTGGCTTTTTAGCACCCATCGGCATGTCGTGGATTATTCTCCCAGAGGTATTTTACCCTGTATTCATCTGTGGCAGCTCTCCTGCTATTTCTTGCCTGCTGTGTTTGGAGAGTTCAGCAGTGAAGGATACAGAATCCCAGATCATGCAAGGCTTTGCTGTAGGCAGGCACGTGGTGCTTAGCCAGAAAGGACAAGCAGGCACAAAACCAAGAGCAACTGCAGTCACTCGGGGGTTTTCTGTGCTAACCAAATGGGATGGATGCAAGAAGGAAGCTCAGCAGATGGTGGTACATGTCCCTTGCCTAAGAGGTGTTTGCACAAGGGAGCGGTTGCTGGAAGGTGTTCACACCTCCAGGGTCACTTCGTGTCAGCTTCAAAGGAGAGCTGCTGAAATAACAAACCAAAAGACAGCAAGAAGTTGGCTCTGCATGTCAGGGTAGTTAAAATTCTGAATGGGCTGTACCTCAGAGTAGCTGCTGATCGGATGGCACAGAGTGTGCACAGGGTTTTCCTCTTACATTTCCAAGCTCCAGTGTGTTTGGGAAAATGCCATTTTCCCAGCCTCTCTCCTCCTTTCTTCTTCCTTTAATCCAGCAGGTTGCCTTGCAGTGATTCAGATGTTGTAATACAGGTCTTGGTGTTAGTCTGGCATTAAAGTCTGCCGTGCTGGAGACATGTTACGACGTGATTTGATCTTGCCTATCATAAAGAGACTAAGCTGCCTTGTTACCACCTTAACAGGCTATAACTTCTCAGGGCTGTAGCATGACATCTGGGGTGTCACATGGGTTCCTTCAGCCTATGTAGACAACATATGGCTATGGCCTCAGAGAGGAAGACTCATGTTATGACATGATCTCTTTACAGAACAAAAGTCTACAGAAAAGACTCTGGAAGTGTTCAGCTCTGAAGATCTTCATGGCACAGTGAAACTAAAATCATAGAATCTTAGAAATGTTTTTGGTTGGAAGAGAACTTTAAGATCATCGAGTCCAACCATTAAGCCAGCACTGCCAGGGTACCATTAAACCATGTCCCTCAGCGCCAGATCTGCGCAGCTTTGAAACTTCTGTGGGGAGACTCCACAGCTTGACACCCCTTTGGGGGAAGAAATTGTTCCTAGTGTCCATGCTAAACCCTCCCTGGTGCAATTTGAGGCTGTAACCTCTTGTCCTAGTTCTTGTTCCTTGGAGGAAGAGATTGAACCCCACCTGGCTCCACCCTGCTTTCAGGCATTTATAGAGAGCAAGAAGGTCTCTCTTGAGCCTCTTTTTCTCCAGACTAAACAAATCTAGTTCCCTCAGCCATTCCTCTCAGGACTTGTGCTCTTCACCAGCTTCATTGCCTTTCTTTGGATCTGCTCCAGCACCTCAATATCCTTCTTGTGGTGAGTGGCCTGAAATTGAACCCAATGCTTGAGCTGTAGCCTCACCATTGCTAAGTACAGGGGGGCAATCACTGCCCTGGGCCTGGCGGCAATGCTGTTGCTGATACTGGTCAGGTTGCTATTGGCCTTCTTGGCCACCTGGGCACACTGCTGGCTCCTATTCAGATGGCTGGCTGTCAACATCCCCAGGTCCTTCTCTGCTAGGCCCTTTCCAGCCACCTGCCCCAAGCCTGGAGCATTGCAGAGGATTGTTATGACCACATTATAGGACTTGGCACTTGGCCTTGTCAATCCTAATACCATTAGCCTTGGCCCATCAATCCACCTTGTTCAGATCCCTTTGTGGAGCCTAAAATACTTTCCTTGAGTCTACTGTAACCTTTCTTCGTAGTCAGACACATCTTGATGTGGTTCAGTGGGTTGGTGGGGTGAGGAGAGAGAGATTCTAAAGCTACTCAGACGAGCACTGGGTATAGCATTTAGGATGGGTAGGACTTCAGTGGCAGTAGATGTTGTTCCTAGCAACCAGCACTGGGCTAGTCGGAGCGGTTCAACCTGCCCCTGGCAGACAGAGCCTTGGGCCATGATTGGATAACACAAAGCACTTCTTAGCTGTACTGGCTCGACCTGTTCCCAGCTGTTCATCTCCTCAGCTGTAGCTGACCCAGCTGCACCAAAAAAGAAAAGGACAAAAAAAGGGACTGGCTGTTGTAGGATCAGTTCCCAGGTCTAGTTCAGGAGGGACATAGAGCTGCTTGAGAAAGTCCAGTGCAGAGCCATGAAGACGATTAAGGGCATGGAGCATCTTGTTTACGAGTTGAGAGTGAGGGATCTGGGGCTCTTTAGCTTGGAGAAGGGGAGACTGAGAGGTGACCTCAGCAGTGATTATAAATATGTAAAGGGTGAATGCCAGGAGGCTGGAGCCAGGCTCTGCTCGGTGATGCCCACCGACAGGACAAGAGGCCATGGGTGGAAGCTGAGGCATAGGAAGTTTCATGTAAACATGAGGAGGATTTTTTTCGCTGTAATGGTGACAGAACACTAGAACAGGCTGCCCTGGGTGGGTGTGGAGTCTCCCTCTCTGGAAATGTTCAGAACCTGCCTGTGTGATCTGGTATAGGTGATCCTGCTCTGGCAGGGCGATTGGACTGGATGATCTTTCGATGTCCCTTCCAGCCCCTGACATTCTGTCATTCTGTGATCTAGCCTAAAAGAGCACATTGATGCAGCTGAGGTGTGGAGCTGGCAGCATCTCCTGGAGACACTGGGGATCAGTGCTGGCTTTGCCATCAAATGCTTTGTGCCTTCAAACAGCTTTAGACAGTGAGGAAGGAGCCCAGGCCCTCTTCTGTGTGGCACGACTTTGTGTTTATAACTGACCTTGTCAAGTGGTCTTTAATCATGGTCCAGAACTCTTCAACTGCTTTGGACCTGTGGTCTCCCTCCATTGTCTGTGAAAAATGGATTTCAGAATGGGTGGAAATAAATTAAAGCTTTGAAGCTGTGTCTTAGATAAAAAGGGAAAATGTCTTTTTCTGTGCTCATGTTAGAAGGTGGCTGAGCAGCATGCTTGGGGCTCATCTTCAGAACCCATGCAAGAGCCACATTTGGACATGGATAATCCAAATCTCACCACGTGTCAGAGGGAAAGGCACTGAAGGGAGATGCATGAATGAATGGGGCAGCTATAAATTAAATGAAGCTTGAAGATGAGGTGTAAGACAGGAAGTGCAATTCAGCAGAGCATCACTGGGAACAAATGTATGCAGGAACTTCTGGGGGTCTTTTTTTCAACCAAAACAGAGCTAGAATGGTGGTTTTGAATAGAATTTAGAGACAAAGAGGCTGTGTGAGTGATGGGGCTTGTCCTTGGTGCGTGGAGAGGAAAGGAACAGTCTAAAGCTTCGGAAGCAAAGTGAGGAAATCAGGCCTGATTTGCAGCAGTCAGACCAGGGAAAACTTGTACCGGCAGAGAGGCAGAAAACCAAATCGTGGAGCAAGTTAAGGAGTCGACTGCTTCCATCATGTTAAAGCAGTCTCATTAGGCCTTCCTGAATGCTCTCTTCTTGCAACAAAACACTGCTGACAGAAGAGAAATGTGGGATGGGAATAGGGCAAGGGATTATGTCTTATGTAAGGCAGAAAGAGACTTCGCTAAGGAAAGATTTCTATCTTAAAGAGGCATGCCTCTAGCGTGAGAGGGTCGAACACAACCCACTCTGTGCTAGGCAAATATTGACACACCGACTACACTCAGTGAGTTTCCTGATTGGCATTTGGCAGAATTCATCTTTGCTCTAGATAGCTGCCATTCTGACACTCCAGATATCATGTGTGCCCTGGGCACAGCCGGGACACGTTTTGGTTTTCCCAACTTCTCTTGCTGTTAGTACCTCTGAACTACATTTTGTGAGTATTTCCTAGAGGCCAAAGGGCTTCAAATAACCATTTTCAGTGTCAGGCAAGGTTTAACAGCTGCTTCAGTGCCACAGGACCTGTTTGGCCTGAATGCTAGAGCTGTTGTTTGGAAGATGCTGAGGAGATGGTGTTTGACTTGCTGATTGTATTCCCTGCTTTCCAACGAAATTGGAATTCAACATAAGCTGAAAGTCCAGCCTTTTCAGGAAAGAGGTCTACCTGTTAGGTTCAGTCAGAGTTAGTCCTGGATGCTTTTCTTTGTGTGGGTGCCTTCAGCTGCTCCCTTGAAAGTACTGCAGGAACATACTTTATGTTAAAGGCCACAAGTGATTTTTTTTTCAGAGATTACTTTCTCCTCTTCCACCAGATGCATTCAGTTCTGTTTAATGTGCCCAAGCCTTTTCTACCTGGGATGTTTTTGTTTCAGAAGGCATGCAGCTCCTTCAGCTGTGGGTTAAATAAACATTTAACCTCTCTGTGTGCATGTCATGTAACAAAGGTGGCACATTTTAGTGCTTAGGGTGCTTACGATAAAAATGGACAAAGATAACCCCCAAAAGTTTGCAAGTCGACTTCGCAGGTTGGAAAGATGTTTCCCGTGTCTGTGGGTGAAGAAGCAGCATTGGGTGAGTGGGGCTAAAAAAACAAAGAGAAAACACAAATTTACTAGGCTGCTACCACCTAGTGGTAGCTGTGTCCCTTGTAACATACAAGAGTAGTTGGGGTTATTTCAGTTAATGTAGGGCAAACAGTAAATCGTTGGCTCATCTGACTGATAATGCCAACTGCTTGTGCAACATCCATTGCCAGTGCTCTGTCTGCTGCAGTTCGGAGCATTGTTTGTGCGATGGGTTTCTAACACTCAGGATGCCAGGAATGTTTGGCAATAAATACTTGCTTTAAAGACCCAAAATCATTCCCATTACAACACCCTGTTTTATCTGCTAACTCCTTAGCATCTTAAACTCTACTTTCTATTCCACTTTGGTTCCAGGAAAAAAGAAACGCACGGGGAAAAAAAGAGTCAAGCCAGCAACCTCCCCACTTTGATCTCTGTGTGCTCTTTTATCTGAAACTTTCCACTTTTGCTGTCTGTCCTGATAGTTTGGTTTGTGTATGCAGGAAAATAGTTTGCTTCTCTTTCGTGTTCTTTCTTGACACCTGTAAAAGATGAAGTGGGGTCTTCTGCCTGGGCTGACTGAGAACTGCAACCTGAATTGTAGATAGACCTCAGCAAAACAGACTTTTCTTTCCACTGTTCAGAGGAAAAAATATTTTGGTTACAACTGTATAGGTTTTTTTTCTTGCAGGGAAAAAAGTTGTTGAATTCTCAGATGGAGTTCTTGATGTTTTGCTTATGAATATATCTCCTAAGAAGGTCATTTTTTTCCCAGGAGCTGATGAGGCAGCAGCTGAGTTACTGATGGCTGGTTCATGTTGCCGTCATCCTTACCTCCCTGCGCAGCTCTTTGCTCTCCTTTACCTTGCCCATGTTCTTTGGCTCCAGTGCCAGAAATGACATAATCAAGTAGTGTCACCTTCTTGTCTTCACTTTGGAGCACCGACACAAGCTCTATTGTCCATGACAGGGCCATGTATTCTACTTCCACAATACAGAATGAAAGAGTGTTGGTGGGTGGGAGCCTTGTCAAGCTGACCTCTCCACTCTCATCCTCTTCACTTGACAAGAATAACTATCTGTGGGATAACAAATGGACCAGAAAGCGTTTTACAACCTGAGTAAGGGAAAGATGGGGAAAGGGTGAAAGAAGGGTCAGGCCTTTCTCGCACCCCTGCTTTCCTCAGCACCTGGATACAAGTACCTTCTTGGACATGATCCTGGGTAACCTTCCAACCCCCACCATTCTGTGATTCTGTGACTGTAAATCAACAGAGTTCTGGAAATAGGAATTACCTTTCTGACAGGAGCTCAGCCTTGTTGGAGAGATGTTCGCTTGGATATGATGGTTGGGTCAAAATCTTCTCCTTGTCTAAGGTTTGTTTGCCATATGGCCAAGAAGGTTTCTATTGCTATAGATAGGTGTAGAAGCAGTAGTGCAGAGCCAAGCTTAAACATCTTCTGGAGTGGGTGGAGCAGCTGCCAATGTGAGACTGTCCTTGCAGTGTCTCTTGCCCTGCAGGAGAAATCCCACAGCAGACCTGCCATGGATGTCTTCACAACCATGGTGTTTACTACACACCTTAGCAGATGCCCCAGTCCAGTCTGGCTGCTCCTCCAGTCTGGCTGCAGCAGAGCCTGGCTGATTCTCACCCATGCTCAAACACCCAAGGTCTGTGCATAACAGCTCACTGGTTCACCAGTTGCAGAACCAACTGTGCAGGTTGGGGGTAACCACAGTGCACAGTGAAGTCATCAGGTGCTGCCACCTTACAACAGGAAGTTTCATTAGGGGCTGGTGAAACTCCCTCTCGGTGAAGAAAACAGCAGGTGTGGTTTGTGCAGGTCAGAAGGAAGAGTTGCTCAGCCAGGCACGTATCTGTGTTAGCTTGTTCCTGACTGTGACCCTACCCCAGGCTTGAATGTATTCATTCAGGGGTGGAGAAAACCTGCATACATCTGTGCTGCAAGAGTCTGGAGTGGCCTTTGTCCCTTGTGAAGGCATGTTCTTTAAACTACACCTTCGCTTTTCTTGCTGCTCACCTCTCCTGTTTGCCTGTGCTAGTAAGGCAGCATTACTTATCTGTGGACCACCCATCCCATGGATGTGTACAGCAAAATGCAATTGCAGGTCAGCCACACAAGACCAGAATAACAGCAGGGAAAGGGACCAGGGCACTGAGAAGAGGCAAAAAGAAGACAAGAGTTCAGGTACAGTTTATCAAAGGATGAGTATAGCATAAAAAAAAGTATCTGGTTTTGGAAATACTAGAAGGAGAAGGAGAAACTTAGTGAAAATTAGGAGAAAATTGGAAAATCATGCATGCCATATGACATGTAGAGTTTAAAAGTTGGGAATTCTCTGGTTCTGGGTTAGTCTTGCATGTACCTGAGTGCTATTAGCATGTATTCCCTTTGTTCACTTTGTTCTTGGTGCTTCCTGTTGAAAACCCGACTTATGCTGCATCTACTGTCTTCTCTTTGGTTAGCAAAGAGTTACAAAACACCTCACTGGGTAGGATAACAGAGGAGCTTCCATCTCACTCTCTGTGCCCTTAGCTCCTCTTCATGCTGTCAGAGTTCACATGCTTTCCTGTCCTGCTCTCTCATGAACCCACTCCATGCTGTGCTTGCAGTCTTCCTTTGCAATCTTTGCTTGAAGTGTTTCTGCCTATCACACATCCCTGGGGATGGGACACGGTTCCTGCTCTTGGTCCAAGGTGAGGCACTGCCCTGAGGCATCATGTGTGGAGCAAGGTGGCAGGCAGGAACCCAGGAACCCTTGGCCGTGCTCTCAACCCTCTCTCCCGCTTTGCCTCTTTCCCTCTCCTCAGAATACTTGTGAAACCACAAAGGGTGTCTAAGACCCACGTGTGGACAAGCTTCTCCATCTCTTCCTTATATAATATATACCCAACTTGTACAACTAACCTCTGTGTTACTCGCTGCACTAACCTTTACCATTTGATTGCACTAGTTGGTTGCCACTTGGCACCAGATCCTCCACTTGGGTCACAACAACCCCGTGGTAAGTTACAGACCTGGGGATGTGTGGTTGGAAAGCTTCAACTTGGAGAGGAACCTGGGGGTATTGATTGACAGTCGACTGAATATGAGTCGGCCCAGGTGGCCAAGAAAGCCAGTGGCATCCTGGCTTGTGTTAGAAACACTGTGGCCAGCAGGAACAGGGAGGTGATCATCCTCCTGTCCTCAGCACTGGTGTGGCCTGGATAACCTAAGAGGAGCATCTGAGGGAGCTGGGCCTGTTCAGTCTGGAGAAGAGGAGGCTGAGGGGAGACCTCATCCCTTTTTATGACTACCTGAAGGGAGGTTAGAGCAGGGAGGGGACTTGGTGTCAAGTGACAGGACTAGAGCAAATGGTTTCAGGCTGTCCCAGGGGAGGCTCAAACTGGATGCTAGGAAATACTTCTTCACCAAGAGGGTTACCAAGCATTGGAATGGTCTGCCCAGGGCTGTGGTTCAGTGTCCACAGGGTTTCAAGCAGCATGTGGACCTGGCGCTTAGGTACATGGTTTACTGTTGACCCTTTTCTGCTGGGTCAAGAGTTGGACTGGGTGATCTTTGAGGACCCTTCCAAGCAGATCTATTCTGTGTGATTCTATGAGGCCTTTACATCCTCTTTTGTTACTTGTACATCAGTTTGATTAATGTGTGGATGTATGTGTGTTACTTTGATAAATGTTCAGATTTTCATGCAGGAGTCTGTAAGTAGTACATCCACCTGTCTCTGGAACAGTGTATTGGTAACAAAAGTGACCTCAACCTTTCACTGGCATCTCAGCATTTGGTGCTGTCTGCTAGAAGTGATTACATTAAAAAAAACTTGAGGACACTGCAAAGAATCATGGGCAGGGATACTGTCTACTAGACCAGGTGGCTCAAGGCTCAAAGCCTTCAACACTTCCAGGCCCAGAGCCTCCACAGCTTCTCTGGGCAACCTGTTCCAGTGCCTCACCACCCTCATGGGAAAGAACTTTTTCCTAATGTCTAATATAAATCTGGTTTTTAGCAGTTTGAAGTCATTAGCCTTCATCCTGTCACTGCATGTCTTTGTAAAAATTCCCTCTACAGCTGTCCTGTAGGCCCCCTTCAAATGCTAGAAAGCTGCTCTAAGGTCTCCTTGGAGCTTTCTCTTCTCCAGGTTGAACTCTAACTCAGCCTGTGTTCATAGGAGAGGTGATCCAGCCCTCTGATCACCTTCATGGCATATTCTGGAGCAGCTCTAACAGTTTCTGTCCTCCTTGTGTTGGGGTTTCCAGAGTTGGGCACAGCAGTCCAGGTAGAGTCTCCTGAAAGCAGGGTAGAGGAGGAGAATCACCTCCCTTGACCTACTGGGCGCATGTCTTGTAAAAGAAAGTATTTGTAACCCATCTTATTCATGCGGTTCTGTGGTGGTTTGATCTCATTTAATCTCTGAGGTACTGGCCTGACTCACACATGAGAGAAACATGTGGAGATTGCTTGACAAGAAGCAGTGGTTGTGGGTCTGTGGGCAGCCTGGCCGCTGGTGGTTGTGACTTAGCAGAGAGCATCACACTCAAAGTTTTATCTCTGTTTACTTGCAGACAGCCAGGCTGATGCAGAGACACAAGCGACAGGAAACGAAGTCTTGGACCTGACCTCTGGTGAGAAGGAACAGCCAGGTGAAATAACAGAGCTACCAGAGAGTGAGTGTGGCCCCAAGGAGGAGCAGAAGGCTGACTCCCCTCCAGCAGAAGAGGATGCTGAAGAAAAAGCAGATGAAGAAGGCCCCGAGGAAGATTCTGTAAGTAACAAAAGTCTTGACCTCAATTTTGCCAGCAAATTAATGGACTTCAAGCTGGCAGAGAGTGACCAGAGTGCAGGCAGCAGTTCTCAGACTGAAAGGAAACATCCCTGTGACATTTGTGGCAAAACCTTCAAGTTTGCTGGCACTCTTAGCCGTCACAAAAAGGCCCACACTCGTGAGGACAGAAAGGATGAAAGGAGCAGTGAGGATGAAAGCAAAAGCATTCAGGATGATGCAGGAGCTCCCTCGATGCAGGTCTCTGGTCTTGAGCAGGAAGAGTCTCCGATGGACTTGAAGGTAGTGGAGTCTCCTGTGGACTTTGAGGCAACAGGAAAGGAGAATGAAGAGAGCGAAAGCATCTCTGAGGGGGAAGGCACAGAGAGAAAGTCCACTGAGAAGAGCAGTGATGACAGAAAACCAAAGACTGATGGGGCTAAGAGTACTGAAAAAGCAGACAAAAGAAAGAAAGTCTGTACTGTGTGCAACAAGCGTTTCTGGTCTCTGCAAGATCTGACGCGACATATGCGGTCTCATACAGGTAAGAGGAGGCTTGAGGGCAGAACAGATCATAGAATCATAGAGTTGTTTTAGTTGGAAGAGACCTTTAAGATCATCAAGGCCAACCACTAATCCCAGCACTGCCAGGTCACCACAAAACCATGTCACTCAGCACCACATCTACACAGCTTTTAAATCCTTCCAGGAACAGGGACTCAACCCCTTCCCCGAGCAGCCTTTTCCATGCCTTGACAACCCTTCTGGGTAAGAAATTGTTCCTACTGTCCAGCTAAACCTCCCCTGGTTGAACATGAGGCTGCTTCCTCTCGACCTTATGAGCAGGTCTGCCACCAGGCTGAAGCATCTGCTCTGTAGTTGCACAGTTGCTGATAGCACTTGAGGTCGGAGGCACTGCTTTTAGTCTGCAGGTATCTGCAAGGTTACTTCTCTGCCCCAGTCCCCTGCTGCATATGAAGCCTATCAAAGGAGTAGGAATTGACACCACTGTCTTATCATCAATTCCCAAGCTGTTTTTTCCCCATACTTTGTTTACTGAGTGTAGAGGTGAGGGCAAGCATGTAGATCTCTGAGCAGTTGTTCTGCCCAGCTTCTGCATAGCTTTACATCTTCACAGTGTTTTGCCAAGCAGTGTTGGTCCCTCTCAGTATATGGTGAGGCCTTCCCCTGCAAGTGTCAGCCTTTGTCTGATCAGCTGAGTCTGGCACAGGTACCATGCTGGTCATCTGCCTGAGTGAAAGGCAGAGCTACAGTGGACACCTTGTTCTTTACTCAGGCTTGGGCAGGCAAGGTGGAGCACAGGGAGCAAAATGCTTTGGCTTGGCGGTTAGAAGGCCTGGGCTTGCTTCAAGTGATACAGATTGCAGCAGGGCCTTGCAGATGAGATGAAGCCGTGAGCCAGATCAGAGGTGAATTAATTAGTCATTCTTATTAACATGTCCTTATCAATGAGGTCTTTTACCTGTCAGCAAGCTGCTCTGACAGGGGCAGACAGGCAGGCTGACCTTTTTGAAGGTGCTGTCTGCTGAAGACAAGCCCTGTATGATTAAAAACATAGTTGTGCTGTCATTGGCAGCGATGTTTAGTCAACTAGCCCAGAGACTAGCACCTTAACCAGACTTTTTACCCTATCAAGTGTGCAGCTGGCCTGTCTTCTTCTGGCATGGAGCCACAAGTGAACAAAAGACAGGTCCCCTTCTTGTGCCTATTTTCATACTAATTCAGCAGCTCTGGGAAGATGTTAATGTATGAAGTTCTGAGTTTTACCCAAATGATATGTGCCCTTCTTTCCTTCCCTCTTGTTCAGCTCTATCAGCGAATGCCTTCGGGTTTTAATGATAAGCGTAAGGTTTGGAGATGTTGTTACTCAGAACAGGAATGTCTGGGACGTGCTGAAGTGAATGAGAAACCTCTGCCTGCCTCATACATGGCAGTTAAGCTGGAAATGCTCTCCCAGTGCAAACTGCTTCGTGGCAGGTCATTGTAGGATGCTCTAGTGCTGCCTGCCCAAGTTCAGGGTGAGCCCCAGCGCTGTGTTGGCCACAACCAGGTGAGCAAAGACTGTTGGCCAAAAATGCACCTGGGGAGCCACACCTTCCCTTGCTAGCAGATGCCTGAACAGGGAGCTGTAGAGAACATTTCTAGAAGTGTGAGGCTTCCCAGGGACAGCAGAACCTAGAGCCAGCAGCCTGCAGTTTGTAACTGGTATGTTCTCAGTGGTCCCCAGCAAGCAATGAACTGTGAGTGCCTTGTTTTCTACCTACACTGGCACAAGTCTTTGTGGAATCTCTGATGGAGGATGGGTCAAGGTGGGAGCTTGGTTCTTCAGGGCATTCTGCTTCTTGGGGACCCTGGGGGAATTTTGTCTCTAGAGCTGTGGTTGCATTGTTTTCCAATAAGCTCATGCCTAGGGAAGTATTGAAGCACTTCCTGTGCAAAACGCAGCTCTGAGATGAGAGCAGGTGGTCCGTTGGTTACAACGGAAGGGACCTGCAGGTGCTCTGCACTGTAGCATTGCAAAATAAGAGGAAGAGTTTTGTCCTCCGAGTAGCATTTGTGGAATAGGCATGAAGAGGTTTCTCAGGAGCTTTCAGATGTTCCTCCTGTCGTAAAGCACCAGTCAGCTGAGGAACACCAGCAGCTCTGTGGGTAACACCCTGAGGCAGGCATTTGTCACTGAGGCAGTAAATTTTGATCCCCTCTAACTGACAGCTCCCACATCCCATGAATGCCTGATAAGTCAAGGTCTGTAGCTGCTCTGAGATGTGGTGGTACTGTCTCTGCTTTACAGAGAGGAGAGGCCCTTGTGGAAGGCCTCACACACTTCACACTTGCCCATCTGTCAGCATCTAAGAAAGAGGGAAATGCTTTCTCACAGGCTGTTCACTGTTGACCTGGGTAGTACCTCATCCTCCCATCTCAAGTCCTCTCTCTCCACGCGTATTAGGGCTGACACACAGCAGGAAACCCCCATGTTGGGCAGGCTTCACCATGGCTTTTGAGCTCCAGACAAATGACTGCAAATGTCTTCCAGAAAAGTTGCTGAGTAAATTAGATGGGATGCTAACAAGAACCTGGGACTTGTGGTCTTCCTCCCTCCTTAATGTGGGGGCGTATGAAGCTCATAGGAATCTCAAAGCCTTTAGTTTTGTTCTTTCATTTACACCCTCAGGGGTGCAGGTCTGTATCCTGCTTGGACAGAAGCAAAAATGCTGCCTAAATGGGACTCCTTTGATACAGATACTGGATTTCCAGAGTGCAGAGTGTCTTACACTACTTGAAACAAGACTGAGAGACGTTGGTGGCTTTGTCTGACTTTGCCTATTAACTCTGTTCTAGGTGAGAGACCTTACAAGTGTCAGACCTGTGAACGGACCTTTACTCTGAAACACAGTCTGGTTCGTCACCAGCGCATACACCAGAAAGTCAAAACCACCCGAAACCACGGGAAGGAGAGCGACAAGGAGGAGACCCAGTCGAGGTGTGGAGAAGACAGCGAAAATGAGTCTAGCCACAGCGGCACCAACCCCATCTCAGAAAACGAGTGTGACTCTGCAGGGGCTGTCGGTAGCCTCACGGGAAGCCGAAATGAGTCCCTGGCTGGCACGGTCAAGGACTCGTCCTGCAGAGAGGAGAGGCCAAGCAGGCGAGGCGCCAGCACCTGCCCCCTGGAGCCCGTCAAGAGTGCTCAGAAACAGACTGCGAAAGACCAGGAACCTCGGGCTAGCTCTGAGCACGAGAGGCCCTCAGGTTTCATTCAAGACTTGCTGGAGATGCACAACAAAAAGTCTCCCCTGAATCACATCCTTGCCTCTGCAGACAGCACGCCTCAGCTCTTGGGGGTCGAATGACTTTGCTTAGGGGTCAGACCCATCCCGGCATGCCCAGCTGAAGGCAGCAGAGCGAGGTTGCTGGAGTCTTGGGTTTTGAAGAGCGACCTGGAGCTGGCGGGGAGTAGAGAATGGCAGACTGGATGCAGTGCCATATGCCTTTCAGTATAATAATGCAAGAGAACTACAGTCTATACTGATTTGAGTGCCTTACTACTTTATTAGATCTTTTGGTATCATAGATTTTTTTTTTTCCCAAAATGATTTCTTTTTTTAATATTTTAATGAATTATTTGGAGAGGACCTTTTTCATTTAAGCATTAATGTTACCTTTTGTATTGGTGTGTGTGAGCTTGTTCTTGTTCAATCTGTGATAGTTACTGTGTTTGTTCTCTGAGCTGGAAATGGGGGCAGTGGGGTGGGAGGCCCTTGGATTACCACAGACAATAACTGGAAGAAAATTGATGTGAATTTCGTATGGAATAGGCAGAGGAAAACGCAGGTTGAGATGTTGATTTATTTTGTTCTCAGTAGATGTTCTTGCGTTTGCCACACGGTGGAGCATTAAGCCTGTTGCAGGGCTCCCAGTCTGGAGCCGGGCCTCAACAACGTGGCGCGTTTGAAGGTGTTTCAAAGTGGTTCGAGCCAAAAGCAGGAAACACAACGAATTTCAACCTCATGCTTGTTTCCACTTTTCAGCATTAGAAATGGTCTTCGAAATCCTTTTTTTTTTTTTTTTAANATTATTATTTTATAAATCCATCAGTTGGCTTGTCTCTGCAGTCAGCAGAAACCGATGGGCAATATTTGCCCCCCGCAGATGCGTAACGCAGCTTGGATCCCCTCACCAAAATGTTGGGTTTGGGTTCTTTGTGTTGACTTAGCGCTTTCACCAGCTCCTCTTCTTATGTTGCAGCTCTTCTACTGTACTCTCAATGAACCCCTTCCTCTCACCAGAGAGTCAAACAGAAACCAGCGAGCTACCATCGCACCCCTGCAGGGGAACATCTCACTCGTGGTGTGGGTGTGGGGGTGTGTGTGTGTCTCTGGGCAGGCAGGAGACACGTGCAAGAACAAGGAGGCTCCGTAAGGCCCCTCCAGGTGCATCAGAAGCACCGCGAGTGCCAGGTGAATCTGGTTAGAATCCCGTTGGTGACAGCGTGTGTTACTCAGAGCAAAGTTATTCTGTCTTCCAGCCAAAAGCTAGCAAGAGAGAAAGGCAAGCCTTACCCGTCCTCTTGCTACTGGTGCGTTCTGGAGCAAGAAAATACTACTGGTAATAAAACTACAGACATGTTAAAAGTAAATAAATTTAAAAAAGAATAAATAAAAGAAATTCTTCCTGAGATTTTGGGGTTGATGCTTGAAGACTAGAGGTGTGTGTCTAAATTTCATATCAAATTTCATCCCTTTAATGTTGGCAGCTGGGACTTCTCCCCATGGCTCCTGTTGCCGGCAACAGGTGACACTCCAGCCACCACTGTTGAAGGGGTCGAGCAAAATGTCTCCTACTGTAGCTGTGCATTTTTAGAAGTGCCCAGCGTTGATTGTTTTGTTGTTGTCCTTTGTTGTTATTTGTTGTCCTTCTTGTTGTTTGTGAATTGTCTGTCAGTCATGACCTCTGGGACAGACAGAGCCATAATAGCATTGCCGGAGCCTCACTGTGCTATTCCACCGCTGCAGCCCCACCCTCCCAAGCCCAGCCCCCACTGGGACCCTCTTTCCCTCCCCTCTCCTTGCAGAAACGCTTTTCCTGCTCTCTCCAGGCATGGAGGAAGGTGGGCCTCAAACCCAGCCTGTATTATATTTCATAGACATATATACAATTCTCCCCACATTTTCTGGAGGCCAAAATCTCATCGTCCAGAATTCAGAGGCAAGAGAAATGGTTTCGAGTAGTAGTCTTGCAAATAGAGTTCAGAAGATACAGCTGATTGTTGAGGTATCTGTGATGATTTCTGTTGAGGTGCCTGCGATGACTTCTCTTGAGGTGTCTGATGTCTGTTGAGGTATCTGTGATGACTTCTGTCGAGGTATCCGATTTCTGTTGAGGTATCTGATTTCTGTTGTATCTGTGATGATTTCTGTTGAGGTGTCTGATTTCTCTTGAGGTATCTGTGATGATTTCTGTTGAGGTATCTGATTTCTATTGAGGTATCTTGACTTCTGTTGAGGTATCTGTGATGACTTCTGTTGAGGTATCTTGATTTCTGTTGAGGTATCTGTGATGATTTCTGTTGAGGTATCTGTGATGATTTCTGTTGAGGTATCTGTGATGACTTCTGTTGAGATATCTGATTTCTTTTGAGGTATCTGTGATGACTTCTGTCGAGGTATCTATTCTGTGATTTCTGTTTTGGGGAATTGCTATTTTTGGTGTTACTCTTTGTGTAAATAGGGATGTTTGAAGCAGTTCAGAATGAAAGCTAAGGCCAGCTCTAGGTAAACTCGTCACAACCAATGATTCAGATGAAAACTCTCTACCCAGGTGCATTCTACTTAATGAACCCCCTCTCACGCATCCCTTAAATTGTTAATACTATTATAATTATTATAATTATTATAATTATTATTATTTTGGGGGTGGGGTGTTTTTTTTTGGTCATTTGGGGGGGGGATTTTTTTTGGGGGGGGTGTGTTTTTGTTGTTTGTTTTGTTGTTGTTGGGTTTTGTTTATTCCTTTGCAGCTCTCCACACTAAACTGCTCGATACTGTGGGAGAGAAGCCATTACTAAACTCTATGCTGCAGAATGATGTAGCAAGTAATTAATTCCCAGCAGCCTGCCGGGACGTCTGCTAGCAATAATCACTATTGATTTAAAGCTTTATTTAGCCTTTATCTATATCCTTGTAGAGTTTTAAGGTCTTGCCACATTTTATTGACATGTTTATTAGTTGAGTTTGACCGAGAACTGTTGCTGTTGTTGGGCTGTTTTGTTTTGTTGGGGTTTTTGTTTCCCCTCCTCCCTTTTTCCCCTCTCCCCCCCCCCCCCCCCCCCCCTCACATGTTATTGTATTTACAATTCTTTT